>JAUESH010033489.1:0-10246 GCA_032275165.1 Synergus magnus
AATTTTAGAAAATCTAGAATTTTTTTTTAAAACTTCTCACGTGCTGTATTCTCTTCAGAAGGTCAAAAAAAATCTGTATGGCACTACTAGACGTAGAATTTCATAGTCTTTCCAACTGTTTTTTTTTTAAAATGCCCTATCTTTTTTTCGCTGAGTTATCGTGGTTCAAAGCCAGCAGTGATTTTTAATAGTGCTTGCATCAACCGATCTCACAATTTCCGACGGTAGTGTAAATTACCTAAAAATATTGATACTAAGAGTTGCATTAGCCATTATTCATTTTTAGCTATCGAAAGCTTATATAGTAGTTAACTTATTAACAGTAATTAATTTACCAACAGACGGTAGCTTACCAACAGTCGATAACTTATCGACTGATGTTACCGTCAGTCGGTAACTTAAAAACCGTCGGTAACTTGTTTACAGAGGGAAATTAATTTTTAAATTAATTTTTCTTAAATCCTCATTATGTATTATATAATTGTTCGCAGGCATTTGGATGTTGGTAGATGGTGCTCCTGAAATGGAACCCGACTCAAGCCTACTATTGACCAGCAATACATCAGCTATAAATTTACAAGAGAAATGCATTGTCAAGATTCAAAATGACTCTATTAAAATTGAACGATATGTCAAACTTTAAGCTATTTCGCCTGCAATTTGTCATAAAAGGGTTAAAGAAACTTCGTACAAACCAGAATCAAGATGAGGTGATAAGTATACAAGACATTGAACTAGAAAACATTTGTAATTCAAACATTGATACAGATGAATTATATTCTTTGACGATGAACATCACCAAAACTTGTATGAATGAAGTTGACAACTTCACCGATGAAGAAAAGCAAATCGTAAAATCCAAATTGAAACGAATATATTGCTCTGGCTACGTAAAATTCGGTAAGGAATAAATTAAAGTAACAGTCTAATAGGTGGGTCAAAGAGGAATTTGTACTTTGGCTTAAGGCCATGTATTACTTATCCGATCCCTACCTTACCGACATTTTTTTATCTGCAACGTTACCTCTAAATTTATTGAGATATCAAATTGAAAATTTCCATAATTAAAGGTAAAGAATTAACGTACGTTTATCTGGTCCTAAATTTTTATTAAAATAAAAAAAAACATTTTCAAAATAATCTTTTTTTATAAATGTAAAAATTTAGGACCAGGTAAACGTACCTTAATTCTTTACCTATAATTACACAAATTTTCAATCTGATATCTCAATAAATATAGAAGTAACGTTGCAAAGAAAAAAATATCGGTAAGGTAGGGATCGGATAAGTAATACATGACCATAAGTTTAATAATTTCTTGGTAGTTATCTTCATTATTTTCCTTTCCTGAGATCGGAAAAACAAAGATTGATATTTTTTCACTTTTCTCTGAAATATATAATTATGGAAAAAAATTGAGAAACTAAAATTGCTCATATTATAATTAACGTATTCCCATAATAATAAATCTGTACGACTACTGTGTCTTTTTAGTTGGAATGTTTTGGCTCTTATCAGATGATGTTTGCTCAAATGATGAAGCAAAATGGGATGACTTTAAAAAATGTGCAGGACAGTCAATGGACACTCCAAAAACTATCCGAGCTGCGTTCTTCGGCGACGCTCAGTCATGCAGGTCAGCATCAATTACTTTCTCAAAAATTCATTTTAGATTTGTGCAATTATTATTAAAATTGAAATAATGATAAGTAGTATACCAGCACCGGTACGGGAACACATACCGACCGTGCAATTACCAACCGCCGTCGGTAACGTTACCATCAGTCGGTATTGCAGATTTCTGCAGTAGATTTAAGCTCGGTTGGTATGTCAGTAACCTATCTTACTTGCAGAGTGGATTGGTATTTCACTTACCAAGTTTTTTAATTTCCCGTGCGTACTTTAAAATATTTTCTTTAATTTTAGATATTTTCAACTTGATATCTTTATAAATTTAGAAGTAACGTTGCAGAAAAAAAGTCGTTAAGGTAGGGATCGGATGAATAATCTATGGCCTTAAGGATTTAAAAAATACTTGATAAATTTTTCATTTCAGGGCCAAAACAAAGATATTGGATTGCGGAAAAACAGTTCTGAAGGGACTATGTCAACCAACAATTGCAAAATATATTGATTCCATATTTAACGAACTTCAGAAGATCGTATGCGAAACAGAACCAAAGTTAGGCAATTTGACTAAAGTCGGTAAGTCACAATACAATATGAGCAATTTCTTTTAGTACAGTTCGAGATCATTTTCTTAGCCTACAATAAATCCGTCAGTTGGTACATGAATTACTGCAATATTAATTATGCGATTTTGTAATATTATTAAAAATAGTTTAATGGATTAAAAATTTTTTAAAGGGATTTTAGGAGAGTAAAGTCTATAGTGAAAGATTTCAACTTATTCTAACTTGACAGCAGAATCCAAACTGTCCATACCTTTTTAATAGTAAGTAACTTACTAACAGTCAGCAACTTACTAACAGTCAGTAACTTACCATCAGACGGTAAGCTACCAACAGCCGATAACTTACCAATTGATTGTACCGTCAGTCGGTAACTTACCATCTGTTGGTAATAGGCTCCATGTTCTTCTCCTGAACTGTTCCTTCAAAAAGCCTCAAAATTCTAGCTCTCTTAGGTAAAAATGTTTACTTTTATCTCAAAATTTTATATTATGATTATTATGCATTAAGGGGGAAAAGAGAGACTTTTTCGAGACTTTTATTCCCTAAGGATAAAAAAGTTGAACTTTCGCCCCGCTTCCAGGACATAAAAAAAGATTGAATCCATGCATGCGTTATAATATAATATAATATAATGTCAAATAATATTAAATATTAAACCAATATGAAATTAAAATCAATTAAAATCCAATTTCGCAAAACAAAAATAAAGACAAAGATGAAGAATTAAATTTAAACAAATATGTACTTGAATATTCAGTTACGCTTCGGGTTAATTCCTTCTTTGACCCAAGATAAGGCGATTGCAATTCAGGAAATGGATTCGAGAAACATCTACATATCCGACTCTTGATTCATAATAATCAGTCAGTTCCAAGACTTGCAGGTTTTTGACGTTAAAACTTTGGTTATAATTTTTACACATACATTCTTGTTCTTTTTTCAAAATCCTAAACGTTTATGTATTTCAGTTTTTAATTACAATTGATAACCTGTTTTATTATTATAAAATTGCTAAAAGATAAATCACAAGTATTAAAAACATTATTATTTCTGCGAAATATGACTAGTGCTTATCATAATTGGGTGAAGTGAAAAAAAAATCTAAAGAATGGAAAACCTAAAGATTTTTCTGCTTTTATTAATTTTCTGTAAGTATTATCATTTTTTATTTTTTTAGTTCTTTTATAACTTTCAATCATTTGATTTTATTAACTTCATCCGTCGTATTTATTATTATTATTTATTTATTATTTATTCATTTTTGGTAGTTATTTTAGGGCCTAACATACTTGACCCCAATAATAATTTTAAGTTCTTATATTTTTGGGACTCACATTTTCGGGAGTCATATATTTGGTCTTATATTTATAAAATTTATAATTTCCGACTTAATTTTGGGCCTTAAATTTTTGAGATTTATCTTTCAGCATCGATTTTTGAGTATATGGCTTTGGGTCTCATTTTTCGCGGGACTTAAATTTATGTAACTTATTTTTGGACTTTGTATTTTGGGACTTATTCTTTGGAACATATTTTAGGGAGTTATATTTTTAGGCCTTATGTTATTGAAACTTAACTTTTTGGGTCTCATATTACTGGGATTTATGTTTCGGAACATATATTTTTGGTGCTTAATTTTTCCAGAGTTATATATTGGTCCTTATATTTTTGAATTCATACTTTGGCCTTATATTTTTGATATTTATACTTTTGGGACTTATTTTGGGGACTTACATTCTTTTACGCTATATTTAAAGGCCTTATGTTTTTGGGAATTAACTACCTCTTAATTTTTTGTGTCATATTTTTGAAATTTAATTTTAGTAATTATTTTTTAGCCTTATAATTTTGGGCTTTATTTTTTAGACAGATAGATGATCCCATTGTTGGGCCCAATATTTTGGGATCTATAGTTTTAGGATTTATATTTTTGGGACTTTTTTCGAGCCATATATTTTTGGGAATGATTTTTTCAGGATCACACTCGACAGATTCCTACCTTACCTTCCCCTTTATAGCCGTCCCCACGTTATAGGGATTATAAGAGACTAAACTTTATAGTGAAAGATTTGGAGTGATTTCAAATGTTCCGGTAGATTTCAATCGATTATAGATGATTAAGGGGATTTAAAAGCAATTCAAGGAATTTTAAAAGGATTCCTGAAATTTCCATTGTGTAAAATAAATTTTAAAGAGTTTGGAATGAATTCAAGGAAGTTACAGATTGTCTAAAAATATTGATACTAAGAGTTGCATTAGTCATTATTCATTTTTAACTATCGAAAGCTTATCAATAGTAGATAACTTATTAACGGTCATTAACTTACCAACAGACGGTAGCTTACCATCAGCCGATAACTAACCGACTTATGTTATCGTCAGTCGGTAATTTACAAAACGTCGATAACTTGTTTACAGAGGGAAATTAATTTTTAAATTAATTTTTTTTAATTCTCATTATGTATTATATAAACGATAATTGTAACTTTTTGGGTCTCATATTACTGGGATTTATGTTTCAGACCTTATATTTTTGGCTCTTATGTTTTTGTTACTTAATTTTTCCGGAATTTTATATTGAGCCATACATTTTTGGACTCATACTTTGGCATATTTTTGATATTTATACATTTGAGACTTATTTTGGGGACTTACATTTTTTTTACCCTATATTTAAAGGCCTTATGTTTTTGGAAATTAACTACCTCTTAATTTCTTGCGTCATATTTTTAAAATTTAATTTTAGTACTTATATTTTAGCCCTATAATTTTACACTTTAATTTTTAGACAGGTAGGTAAACCATATTTTTGGACCCAATATTTTGGGGTCTAGATTTTTAGGACTTATATTTTTGGGGCTTAATTTCGAGCCATATATTTTTTGGAGATATTTATTCGGGATTTATATTATTGGGAATTATTCTGTTCGTATATTTTTGCGATATACTTTTTGATCTCGTATTTTTTTGGACTTATTTTTGGGACTTATTTCTTGAATTGTGTATTATAGGGACTTGATTTTCGGGATTTCTATTTTTAGATTTATTTTTGACCCGATGTTTTTAAGATTTATATTTTCTGTGCTGATGTTTTCTGATGTTGGGATTTTGGAACATTTTTGGTCCAATTTTTATTATTACAGTATTGTCCCTAGCAATGAAAAATAATTATATTATAATTATGATTAATTACAGTATATTATGCAAGGTATATTTGTTGGCAAGACCTATATTATATCAGTAGTACAATTAGTCGGTAAGTTATCGACTGTTGGTAGGTTATCGTCTGTTGGTAAGTTACTGCCCGTTAGCAAGTTACTTACTGTTAAAAAAGTATGGACAGGTAGGGACAAAATTGAGATTATTAATATTAATAATTAAGCAATAATATTTTTTTAACTCACAGATTTTGCTGTTTCCACTCGGTCGCAAAATATCACTTACATTAATCACGAAAGAGGAATAAATCTTAATTTCTCAATCCTCGAATTGAAGCAAAAATGTGAGTCTAAAGTTGAAAATATTAGTGAAATTCTCAGAAACTTGAACAATGAATTTAGCAGAGAATTGTCAAACACATCGAAAAAATTGTGGGATGCAAGCATACCAGAAATTAATACAGATTCTTTTGAGAGCCCTCCATCTGCTGCTGTACTGAAATCAAGATGTTTCGAAAAATCAAAATTCGTGAAAATTTTTGAAAATGTGATCGACACTTTCGGGCGTTGTTTCGAGGATGATCTTTATATTACAAATGAGGAAAAAACATTTTTAGCTAAATCAGCTGCCAACCAAATATGTTTCTATTTGGAATTAGGTAAAAAACAATATTCAATGGTATTTATTTAAAATCTCCAACATGCCAATTATATAAGTGTAATTTTATTATTACAGATTCACTTATAAGAACTACAGACAATGATTGTGTGGAAATAATTAACAATAACAGAAACTGTTTCCCTTCTATAAATAATATAACAGTAAATCGAAATCTTTCCGAGTTTCATATTTTTCTCTATTTAAAACATGATCATACAACCAAAGAATGCAGGTAAGTGAGTCATATACCTAGGGGAGTTCGGAAACTCTACTACGTAGTTCTATCTGCCGTCACTGTCGCTGCCGTAGGTAATTTGTCTGTCGGTAACTCACTGTTTTACCATCAGTCGGTAAGGCAGGTCACTGACATCTATTTATGACTCGATCGATATGGCAGTCTCAAACTAACGTTAAACTAATGTTAAACTAATGTTAAGTTAACATTAAATTAACGTTTTTTTAACGTTAACTTAACATTAGTTTAGGTTAGTTAAACGTTAGTTGACGTGCCATATCTATCGAGTAATGGTTGGGTGTTAGTAACCTGCCTTACCGACTGATGGTAAAACAGCTAATTACCGACAGTCGAATTGCCGACGGCAGCGGCAGTGGCTACATCTGTCGGCGGCAGCTGGAACTACGTAGTGGTGTTCCCGAACTCCCCTAAGTATACTAATTAAGTGACAGAACGAAAATATTCAGTCGATTTTCTGAAAAACTCCACTTTTTTTCAATGCGGGCTGCAAAATTTTTCTAGTAAGAATAATTTTCTTTTCTAAAAATTTTTTTTTTGTTAAAATAAAGTAAAATTGCAAGTTCTTTAAATTGTTGGGACGTTTTTATATTATTTTTAAATAAATTCTGAATAGTCTAGCAAACCCGACATGAAGCCACTTTTACTATCCGAAAAAAGATTCTAAATCCGTGCTAAGTGACTGGCAGTTGGCACTGAAGATTTTCGATAAGCTGTTACCCGCAGTTGGTAATGTAGACTCGTCATTGTTACCCGCAGTCGGTAATTTAAATCATTGATTAGAAAAAAATCATCCACACTGAAGGAGACTCAAAAAATAGTAGATATCTATCTTACCGACAATCTAAATTATCAACGGTTGGTAACAGCTTACCGATAATCTGCATTAGTGGCTGTGGGTAACATCACGGATCATAATTTTTAATCAGATGGTAAAAGGGACTTCGTACCTGCTTTGTTATTTCAATAAGTGAAGTTATTTTTCTGAAATCAAATTTTTTAAAATTTTTTATAGAATCCTCTCCAAAATTTGGGGCTGCCAAGAAGATGTTATTAAGTGGTGCAAAGACTCATCAATAAACATGTACAAAACGTGGATAAAAAATAGAAAAACATTCACAGGATGTCAAGATGAAAATAATAAAACTATAGGTATTTATATCGACAATGACCTATTGATAATTTATTAAGACCATGTATTACTTATCCGATCCCTACCTTACCGAAATTTTTTTCTCTGCAACGTTACTTCTAAATTTATTGAGATGTCAAATTGAAAATTTCTAAAATTAAAGTTAAAGCATTAAGTTACGTTTATCTGGCCCTAAATATTTATATTTATAAAAAAAAATTATTTTGAAAATTTTTTTATTTCAATAAAAATTTAGGACCCGATAAACGTACCTTAGCATATTTTCTTTTGTTTTAGAAATTTTCAATTTGATATCAATAAATTTATAAGAAACTTTGCAGAGAAAAAAATGTCGGTAAGGTAGGGATAGGATAAGTAATACATTGCTTTAATTAAATATAATAAAAGCACTGTTTTATTGGTTTGATATTAGATAAACAATCCGCAGTACTTGATCTTGAAAAAGGAAGAATCAACTTCACCATCCCTGAATTATTACGAATTTGTGAATCAAAAGGAATTGATTTAAGAAAAACCACCGAACATGCCAATTTCCACGTTTTTGACCTATTTTTGTCTTGTAGTATAAAGAAAGACTTTTCAAACTCGAAAAACTTTCCCGAGGAAATAGTCAATTGCTTGCAGAAACATTGCTACTCAAATTATACTTTACAATCCTCATTTGAAAAAATTATTGATTCTATTCAGATTTGCTTTAGTGATGTGAACCAAATAAATCTTAAGGCTAAACGAATCATGGCTCAAACAGCAGTACAAGCTTTCTGTGACAAAATGCTTATGGGTGAGTAGCTGAAAAAATTTTCTTGTTTAAGGCCATTTACTATTATTATTACTATCCGATCCCTACCTTACCGACATTTTTTTCCCTGCAACGTTACTTCTAAATTTATTGAGATATGAAATTGAAAATTTCTAAACAAAAGAAAATATGCTAAGGTACGTTTATCTGGTCCTAAATTTTTATTGAAATAAAAAAAATTTTCAAAATAATTTGTTTTTTATAAATGTAAATATTCAGTACCATATGAACGTACCTTAATGCTTTAAATTTAATTTTAGAAGTTTTCAATTTTATATCTCAATAAATTTAGAAGCAACGTTGCAGAGAAAGAAATGTCGGTAAGGTAGGGATCGGATAAGTAATAAATGGCCTTAATTTTCAAAGGTTATAAAAAATTCCAAGGAATTTAGAATCTTATTACTGCGAATTTAAAATACTTCCTATTTCTATTAGAATCCGAAAATAGAAAATTCTAAGAGATTCTATCGATTTCGAGTCACCATAAAAATTTTAAAGAATTTTAAGAAACTTTAAAAGATTTCAAGAGATTTCTAAGAATTTCAAGGGATTGAAAAATTAATTGATTAATAGTGAATGGATTTCATGGTATTTTTATTTATTTTTTAAATTAAAAATTTTTTTTTTCATTTTTACTTAATTTTCAATTTTTTCAAGAATTTCCAAGCAATATAAAAAATTTTAAGGGATTTAATGTTATTTCTAAAAATTAAAAATATTTTCAATAAATCCGATTACTTTTCATGGATTCTAAGAGATTTCTATCGATTTCGAGAGACCATAAAGAAATTTAAAATATTTTATAGATTTTTAAGGGATTTCAATAATAAAATTAATAGATTTCATGAAATTTCAGGGAAATAAAAAAAAAATACAAAAAATTTCAAAATATTTCAAAAGATTTTGGGGATTATAAAAATTTTAAGCGATTTAACGTGGAATTAAATGTGTTTAAAATGATTACGATGGACCAAAAACAAATCTCAGGAATTTTTGGGATTTCAAGCAGCTTCAAAAAATTTTAAGAGATTTAGAAGAATGTTACGGGATTACAGAGAAATTCAAGAGGTTTTTAAAAATTTGAAAGAATTTCCAACAATTTCCAGGGATTACGAAACATTTTAAAAATATTAAGTTTTAATAATTTCGAAAATTTTGTGATATTTCGACAGATTTTAAGATTCAAATGAAATTTCAATATTTTTAGTGACATTTCAAGGAGTTTCAAAAAATTTTAAGAGAGATGATAAGAAATTGTTGAAAAATATCATTTTTAATTTAATTATGTAATTACTTATTGTTAGTTCCTTTATTTAGGTCATCATGATTAATATAAACACTATCAAAAATTGAGAAACTTTTCTTCAAATCATTTCTCATAGTATATAGGCAATTAAGTAGATTTAACTTTGTTTTATTTAGGTGAATTGGCATTTAGGGACCCTGCGGGCACTTTTACAGGTTTGGAAAACTGTTATGAGAAACTTGAAAAACCAGAGGATGAAGTATCGAATTTCTTTGTACTGCTAAGTATTCCGCATGTGTATACGCCAAAACAATGCAAGTGAGTTTCTTCAATTTAAATTTTTTCCATCCAATTTGGAGAATCTAAAATTTTTATTTTTTTGAAATCTGCACGGAATGAAATTTGGTAACAATACTTGCTATTTCAATATGCATAATTGATATAGTCGATTACTATTTGGGGAAATCGTGTAAACATACAAATTATTGTTAGCATACTTACGAAACTTTACAATCAAAATATGAAAACTTAATATCTTGAGAATAAGAATTGGTATATTCAACAGCAAAGATTGATACTTTATGTACCAGGACTAGAAGTATGAAACCGGAATTCCCTATAGATGGTGCTTGCCATCAGTTGAGGGACCGTATGACCGCTTCTGCAGCGCCATCTTCTCCCTCTAGCAGCTGAGAAAACAGTAGACAACCCAAGTTCGATATACCAGTGTATTTACTACAAGCATCAACATGTCGAGTTTTGTGCCTACGAACTACGATTT
>JAUESH010033500.1:0-10244 GCA_032275165.1 Synergus magnus
AACGCTAGAACCATATTCTGTTTCAGATGTGGAACTAAAGACGTTATTCGACCCTCTTGCCCTAATTGTTCAAAAAAATAGTTAGGGAGATGTATGAGTGGGCGCATACGCCTCCTGTAAATTACAATTTTGAACGTCTAAATAAATTGACAGATTCAAAACATTATGTTGAAATTTTACTTTTAAACTCTTCTATCGATTTATCGAAGTTCGATGGATTATATGTCCCTAAAAATATAGATTTATCCATTCATTATCAGTCAAATAGATATTTTATTGACGTTAATGAAACTGACAAAAATATTGATCATCCTGATTTTAAAATTAAAGAAAAAATTGAATCCCTTAGTCACTTTGTAAAGTTAGATAAAAATTTAAGTAACAATGAAATTAATTTAGATCCCTCGATTAATCTTGACCACCTTAAGATTCCCGATTATGACAAAGACTCGTTTATTTTTAATATTTCTAATATTGATTATGTCCCCAATTGTTTTTCTGAACCACAACCTTTATTATTTATAGTTGTTCACATTTTAGACCATCCTATCAGAACTCTAGTAGACAGTGGAGCTACTAGATCATTTTTCGGTACTAAATGTTTTGAATTAGCAAAGAAATTAGGACTCACAATTGAAAAAAATTATGGTAGAGTGCAAATAGCTGACGGAAATATTAAAACTGTTGCTGAATAAATTACTGCCCCTATTCAACTTATTAATAAAACTAATGAAATGAAAATTAGAGTAATGTATTCCCTACCAGTTGATTTTGTAATTGGCTTAGATTTCTTAAAGATTTTTAAAATTTCAATAGATTTTGAAGACAGAAAATGGTTTTATAAAGACGATCCGAGTAAAGTTTATGACTTTGAAATTACAGAATGAAGCCCCGATTTTTTTATGGATTAAATGAATTAACTGAAAAAGAATCACTTACTTTAAAAACATTTCTTGAAAATAATATCCCTAATGACCAAGGTAAACCCGGCCTCGCTAATTTGACAAAACACTTTATTGACGTATACAATCACCCCCCTATTAAACAAAGGTATTATTCAGTTTCCCCAAAAATCCAAGAAATAATATTTAAAGAAGTAGATGATATGTTAGCAGATGACATTATAGAACCTTCCTGGCACAAATATTACTTTCAATTCTTTTGAATCAATTTCGTTTAATGGGTTATTAGTTCCTTTTTTGTTTTATTCTTGATTTCAAGCTCTATTTCGAACATGTCCTTGAAATTTGTTTTCATTTAACAAATCATTTAATCAATCTACAAATATTGTAAATTTATATAATATAACTGTCGTGTGTAGGAACACTATTTAATCGTTGATGACATAAATAAATCAGAAAGCACTTAAATTTTCTAACCACCACATTTTCCTACATTGTTACGACATATGTTTATTCTATCTTTTTATTTCCTCATTAGGTAATCTATGTTTTAGAACTTTTTCTTTTATATATAATATATATACAGAAGAAAAAATCTGCCCGCTTCGCGGGCACGTTCTCATTTACACGTCGCGCTTCGCGCTCTGGGTTGCGCGCTTCACGCACTTGCGCTCGCTCCAAAAACAAGTCTTGTTAATGATATTTTCGAATCTATTATACGGTGAACACAGCCGAACACGAAGCGCGAAGTTTAGGTAAGGTTTAAATCAAGTACCGAGCGCGAACTGCGAGTATCCTGATGAGAATGTGTTCCTTAAGGTCGATAGAACCTTAAATAAATTAGTTTTCTTCATTTAAAACTAACATAATTAAAACAGAAGTATATAGTAGCGATAAACGTTGCCAAGCGCGCCTAGAGCGCAAGCGTCCCGAAGGGCGCAAGCGCACAAGACGCGCAACACTGAACGTGAAGCGCGACGTGTGATTAGAATCGGGCAAAGCGGGCAGATTTTTTTTTCATTATTCTCGCGTTATTTCAGTTATAACAGTTTTAATGTAATATATATCGTAAAGCATTTGTTGCAAGACATAGTTTATAACTAATATACAAATACACCTTGAAAATTTTAACAATTTGATTCATTGAAAAGACATTTGCTATAACAGATATTTATTCATTTTAAACTTTTTTATTAGGTTGTTATGAAATAATGCTAATATAAGACTTTTGTGTGAAGTAATAACAGGGATCAGATTAAACTTCTTTCTAGTATCTTTAGTAGAAGAATATTTTGTTGTTTTAGGCTTGCGAAAGACAGTTGTACAAAAAACAAATATTTTATACAAACATGTACGTATTCGCTTTTATACATTTTACTACTACACCCAGAAAACAGTTTCTTTGAATCAAAGAAACATTTCTTTGATACACGGTCAAAGAAAAAATTTCCTTGAATTAAAAAAAGTTTTTTTGATTCAAAGAAATTTTCTTTAATTAAAAAAAAATATTTCTTCATTTTTCTTCACTTTTTTTAATTCAAAGAAAGTGTTTTCTAGGTGTATGTTACTGTTTCAAAGTTGCGAGTTAATTGCAGTTTTTGGCAAAGTACGATTTTGCGCGAGCAAGATTGATAACGTGAAACCTAGTATGATTTGATCGAAAGTGGGGAAACCCATTTAAAATACAAACTTAATTATTTTACACATTTAATTCGACTTTCGTAATGATTTATTAAAGGTTGATCACTTTGTCAATGTTACCATTTTAGACATAATTTCCCTGCAATATAATTTATAATCTGAATTTTATGGTATAAGAAAAATATAAAAATGAAAAACCTATCTTTACTTTGTTTTTACTCTTCCAGCTAAAGTTTTTTGTGGACGTATCACAGTAAAGTGATAATAGACATCATAAAATAAGCTAGCAATACAATTAAATATAAAATTTCTTTGTGAAGTTACACTTACAAATATATTTTTTTGAAGAATAAACAATTATTATCTGGGTCAATATGTAAACGTCATCGCTTTATTCATTTATTTATCATTCATATCACTGCTATATAAATATAATAGCTGGTGCGTGTAATAATAAAAGGTCTCGGAATATATGCATCCAAATACATCGTTCGTGAAATTTTCTACGAATAAACCACCTAAAAAATAATGCGAGTTTTTACTGGAACACTCTTTTTAACGTTAGCAGTTTTGCTTAATTCTATTGGTAAGTTTGTATAAATTATAAAATAATAGCAAAAAATATGTAGCTGTTTTTATGTAGCGAAATTCTTTAGATCGGATCTGAATTATTTTGAATACTTTTGATTACATGTATTGTCAGTTATTTTAAATTTCTTTTAATTCTTTTAAGGGCATGTGATCCTTTACCATAAGAGCAATTTATTTTCCGCAACTTTACGCTTGCAATAATAAATATTTTTTGCTAAAACTAGGCTATTTACCTCCGCCTGAACGAAACGGAGGTAAATGGCCTAGTTTTAGCAAAAAATATTTATTATTGCGAGCGTAAAGTTGCGGAAAATAAATTTTCTCTTATGGTAATTACCACATGCCCTTAAATTCTTTAATTTGAATCTTTTTAGATTTTTTAAACGCTTTTGAATTCACTTTGAATTGTTTTGAATTTATTTTTTTTTCCTTAAGGCCATGTATAAGTCACGTGACTTAGCTCTTGCAACCATATTTAAAGTTTTCAGGAACCACATTAGAAAACTAACAATTAAAATTAATTGTAACGTAGCAGATAAACGTAACGAAAACGATAAGAAACGTTTATTTATTGGCTAAGCTAAAATGCATTTTCTTTACTTGTTTTCAAGTGGGGTACCTGAAAAAAAGAAAGCCGATAAGGTAGGAATCGGATAAGTAATTTTTTTCTCTGCAAAGTTACTTCTAAATTTATTGAGGTATCAAATTGAAAATTTCTAAAATTAAAGTTAAAGTATTAAGGTACGTTTATCTGATCCTAAATATTTACATTTATAAAAAAAAAATTCTTTGAATTTTTTTTTATTTTAATAAAAATTTAGGACCAAATTTTCAATTTGATAACTCAAAAAATTTAGAAGTAACGTTGCAGAGAAAGAAATGTCGGTAAGATAGGGATAAATAATACACGACCTTAAGGGCATTTTATACTTTTATGGCCCAGTGTTAGCAAAACATATTTATTATTGCGAGCGTAAATTTGGTAAACTAAATTTGCTCTTAATTCGCTTGGATTCTTTTGAATTCTTTTGGATTGTTTTGAGTTACTTATTTTCAATTTTTTGCAATACTTTGAAATTCTTTTGAATTCGTCTTAAATTTCTTCTCAATTGTTTAATTTAAAAAATTTTTTTTGAATTTTTCTCATTTTTTAAAAATTATTAAATTCTTGCCAATTCTATCAGTTTCAATTGAATTATTAAAAAGTTACTTGAACTATTTTAATTTGACACTTAAATTCTTTTTAATCCTTTTCATTATTTTTAATTCTTTCGATTTTACTCGAATTCTTTTAATTTCTTTTGAATTCCATTGAGATCCTTTGAATTATTTCCAATTATTTTAATTTCATTTCAATTATTCGGTTACTTTCGATTCTATCGATTTCAGTTGAATTATTAGAATGTTATTGAATTCCTGTGAATTATTTTGAAATCATTTAAATTGAGATGACTTATTTTTCATTCACTTGAATTCAGCTTAAATTATTCTTTTTCAATATCTTTTCACAGAATTATGTTCACAGCGCGTTACTAACGAGGCAGCGTGGCCATTATCACACAATCAACTTCCTGCTCCTTTTTACTATGATGTGCATCATAACATTCGTGCACATGGATATCCTAACGCTCAGCCAATAGTAAGGGGTGATTTTTTGATTGGAATGATCAATGGAAATGTATTTCAGGCAATAATTAATGATGATGAACCAGAGCGCCGTTTCTTCATGGTAGACTTAAGACGGGAACTTATTATAGAACAGACCGGTCCAGAAATTGATGCACGTTTTCATGGACAACATGTTCCACTAAGGCTTCGAGATTAATTAATTTATAATTCGCATTACTTTTGCATTTTTAAGCTCAATCTCGAACCTGTGCTTGAAATCGTTTTTCATTTAACCGAATGTATAATATATTTCAAGAATTCTAATTAAAATGACGTTGAACCATTAATGAGTGATTTTTTTTTCTCTTATGGCTTAAATCACACTGATATTAAGAATATTATAAATAGAGATCGGTCTAAATAGAGTATGAAATTGGTTATGAATCGCCTGCGAAAGGAGAACCTTTGTACTAGTAGAGAAGACAAATTTTAATGTACAAAACTAACTTCACAAAGACTACTTGAGTTGAAAATTTCGAATTTAAAAAGTAGTATAAAGAATTCTATATCATGTAACATGAAAGTAAATTTGGATTATGTTTTTAGGCATTTAATATTTTAAGTAAGTGTTTCAAATTTCTAGTCTTGTAATTAATTTTTTTATTATAAGAAATGTGCATACTAATTATTCTGAAGGAATAGGGTAAGACCACCAGTTATTGTCACTGGCGACTTTTCGTTGGCACCCCTATCTAATTTAAATAAAACAATAGAAAAATATAAATATTTATCATACTCTGAATACAAGAAAGTCATTCTATCATTTAAGATTCTGATGAATTCTATGGTTTCTAATATTGATATTATTATTGTTTACTTAATTAATTAAATTATTAATTATTTACCCCCCCCCCTAATATTTTCAATTTTTATTTTAAATCAAATTAACATATTAGAACAAAAATATATGTAATGAATGATCTTAATTTCATTGAAATTGGCAAAAGGCCAATCACCTGATCAATGGAGGGATCAATAAGGGCGTATATCACATGATCGAGGGGGGTCAATAAGGGCATATGTCACGTAGTCGACGGGAGTCACGTAATCGATAGAGGAGTGAATAAGGGCGTATATCACGTGGGTTCAAGAAGGGCGTATGTCACGTAGGGCTCAAGAAGGGCGTATCTCACGTAAGGGTTAAGAAGGGCGTATGTCACATGGACTGGATTCTTGACACAGCGGCGGCGGCGACGAGATCTTTTTATAATATAGAGTGATATGTTATAATTATTACAAATGTTATTATTGCTTCGGTATGATTTTTTATAATCTTTAACACGAAGATTTTCAAATGTTTCTAAAGAATTTAGAACATCTTATTATTATATATTTATTTGTTATTTGTAGGTTAGTTCCTTTTTTAGTTTTATTCGTTTTATTCTTCATTTTAAGCTCTATCTCGAACATGTCCTTGAAATTGTTTTTCATTTAAGCAATCATTTAATCAGACAATTATTGTAAATTTATATAACTCTTGTGTCTAGGAACATTATTTAATCGTCGATGACATAAATAAAACAGAAAACACTAAAGTTGTTTAACCATCACTTTTTCCACCTATATTGTTACGACATATGTTTAGTCTATCTTTTACTTCCTTATTAGGTAATCTAAATTTATAATTACTGCGCGGGTGTTGGTGGAAAAATAAATGATTGTTTACTGAATACAAATTTTAATTTATTGAGAACAACTTGAAATATCTCTTAATTTTACATAGCAAATATTGAAAAACATTTGTTAGTGAGTAGCGGTAATAATTTTTTAATCACAATGATCGTTATGACTTGAAAAATGTATAATTTCAATACATTTTGTGTAAATGAAAACCATAAAATTTTTTGGTCGGAATAAGCATAGGGGAGAGTCGGGTAAAACCGGGTACTTACCATTTGATGGTAGATGGCATCGTGTGAAAAAGCGAAAAGTTAAAAAGCTTTGATTTAAATTGAATTGTCTTCTGTGACTCTTTAGCTACAACGAACTGAAGTCCGATGTCAAAAAAAAATTTTTTGTTATCTAAAAAAATGTTTAAAAAAAAAACGCAAAATACCCGGTTTTGCCCCTAGGGTAGGGTAAAACCGGATACCTATAAAAATTATTCAGAAACACATCGTATTTAATAAAAATTAAATTTAATATAATAAAATATTACAGGTTTGGTATCCTGAGTATCCCAGATGTACTTTAGCAGTAGTTGCAAACGAATTCGCCCTGTTCGATGTTGCTGCATGCTATGTGGGCTCACCCTTTGCACACAATGCACTGAATCCACCCCTCATTGGATACAGAGTAGAGTTCGTTGCAAAAAATGCAAGCTCCATCAGTTTCTGCTTCTGGTTCCTCTTCTGATGATGAGTCATCCTTTTTTCGTTTCTTTATTTTAGATTTCTTTGCTGCAGGTTGCCTTTTTTGCTGGTTTCATGTTCGGAATAAAAGATTCCGTCTCTAGCTGTTTTTTGTAACGTGAGGAAGTCAGGATGGCAGTTTTTCCTCTTCTCCTGTTGCTGGCTCGTTGAAACCTGGTTTCTTCCTGAGGAAGTGGAACTAGCGCAGGAGGTGAAATCATAAATGCTGATTTCGGAGATTGTATTTCAGCGCTCGTGGATGTGGAAGGCTGGCTCTCAATGTCCGCAGATGTGGAAGGCTGACTCTCAACGTTCGCAGACGTGGAAGGCTGTTCCTCAGCAGCTCTGGTTGCTAGAATCTCATCAGTTCTGAATACCAGAGAGTGGGCATCTTCAGCTAAGCCTTCCTGCTCCAAAGGTTTTTCCGGAGTATCCGATGATGCATACATATGATCAGGAAACGCATCTCGATTAAAGGGGAATATTCCCGTTTTTGCAAAACCACTTACAGCAGTTTGTGGCACAGCCGCTCTGAAAAAAACATCCTTGTAAAGTTTTGCAACTTGATAGAGAGTCACTGTGCGTCCAGGGTGATCAGTCAATCACTTTCGCGACTCCTCTTCATAGTATGCCATTAAAGGTGCCATAAAAGATACGTCCAGGGGCTGTATTCGATGCGTGCAATGCGGAGGAAAGCATAAGATGATAACGTGGTTGTCTTGTGCCAGTCTGACGAGTTCTAAATTTTTCGTGTGAGAAGTATGTCCATCCAGAATCAAAAGCACTGGCTTTTCAGCTGTGGGACGAGGAAACTCAATGAATGTCTTGAACCATATGATGAAAGTTTCCTTTTGGAACCATCCACTTTCATGATACACGGCAAATGATCCAGGCGGTCCGTCATCCAAAAGCATTGGGTTGTCCCTTCTTCGCGGAAAAACAAACATTGCTGGCATAAAGTTACCAGCTGCATTTATGCAGATCTCAGCAGTTACAAGGACGCCTCTTTACCCTGAAGATAATGCGCCAACTTGTTTCTTTCCACACAAGGCTATCACTCGGGACGGTTTCCTGCCTTCTTCTTTACTCTATTAAAGGAATAAGGAATTTTATTCTGCTCTGCTAATTGAAATGCGAGTTTTTGAATGTCTGTCAACGTAAGAGCAAAAAACCTTTCTTCCATGGTGAGTATGTGACTCACAAGTTCTGCTTCCTGAGCCTCTGAAAAAACATTTTTATAAGAGCCCAAAGATTTTCGAGCAACTTCCTCAAGCTCTAAAGATTCAGTTCTAGCCTTTTTAACTTTATCTTCAAGCGTCGATTGAGAAACACCGTGAATTTTAGATGCTTTCTTATATCCCATCTTTCCCTCCAAAACATCTTTAATGGTAGCAGTCATGTTGCTGGAGCAACATGACTCCAGCAACATGACTGACATGAGCTCTGCCTGTCAGTCTTCCTTTTCTACGTCCGTGGCATCCTCACACCTAAAAAATAAGTATACAAACGTTCTAAATTACGAGCCAAGACAGATTTATGTGTAAACATGGGAGAAGCATAGTTGAGTTGAGGCGATAAGAGAGAATTTAAATTTATTATTTAATTTTATTATTATTATTTTATTATTTTATTTATTACACATTTAAATTTTATTATTAGAAATCGTTAGAAAACATATAAATAAATTCTCAAATGCAGATTTCATATAACATTTTTCAGAATTATTTTCTCCTTTGTGACAAAAACAACAATTGTTTAAAGGAGGGTGCGTGTTAATTTTATATTTATCTTAATAGCGTCTAATTATTAGATATTTTTATATTTGTCGACAGTTTTCTGAGATTTTATGGATCGTTTTTCGACCGGGTAGTATCCGGTTTTAATTATTAAGTGTTCTACTTACCTGTACAGATCCCGTAAGACTGAACCAATCACGATGACGTAGTTTTTTCAAAAAAATTCTAACCTCGAACCACAAAAACTTTGATATTGTTTCTTCAGAGAAAAAACAAACGTATCTGAACACTGTTCACGAAAATAAGATCATGGCATCTACATAAAGATAATACGTCGATCTAGATCTAGGGGGCAGTACCAAAGATATTTTACCCAAATGCGGTAAGAGTCTAGTTAGTCCACATGTCGCGAGGGCTGCGCTGTCGTATTTTTTGTGGTTCGGTTTTTTTCCTTTTCTTTTTTATGTGAACGTTTGCCCTACACGAATTTTTAAGTGTTTGAATTCTTACCTCCCGCTCCTCCAAAAACAATTCTAATGATACCTCAAGAATACATTTCTCGAAATTAGCTGTGTTTGAAAGTCGATTTATTGGTAAATTTATTGATAATAACCATTGATATTTTCGCGACTTTTGATTAAATTATTTGTATAATCATTGGGGCTTAATGGTTAATATTGGGTTATCCCAATTTTTTACAAATAGTAATTTGAATAACTATTATCTGGTGTAGTAGATTCAGGCATTTATGAAAATAGTCGTTTCGTG
Organism: Synergus magnus; assembly: GCA_032275165.1. Classification (NCBI taxonomy): domain Eukaryota; kingdom Metazoa; phylum Arthropoda; class Insecta; order Hymenoptera; family Cynipidae; genus Synergus; species Synergus magnus. The sequence continues at coordinate 9,658 of JAUESH010033500.1, forward strand.
AAGGACTTAATAATAAACTTAGCTTGTAGAAATGTATCGGTTCGATTTTCCTTAGGATTAGGTTGCTAGTGGCAGTGAAACTATACGGTAACATTTGGAGTGACATAGACAATCTAAGAGAAATTGATTGAGAATTTTGAAGAGGTGCGACTAAATAGATTGTAGACCTAGAAAAACCTGTATCCGAAAGTTATCTTTTTAAAAAATAATTCTTTTTTATTCTAAATCCTAACATGAGTTAAATTCAAATTAAATAATTATACGAAAGTATTATAGTTTGTAACGATATGGCATGCCTGCCGATAGGCAACCCGCCCGGCAGCCAACATAGTAGACCCGCAGTGGAGATGCGCGCGGGAAGGGGAACACCTTCGATGCGGTGAGACGCGCGGGCAGGGGAACACGGCGTCAAGTCACGTAGGCCATACTAGCTTCTCTAAAATCACGCCAGACGGCGCAAAGTCTCTCTCGCGCGGAACCGACGCATCCGGCCGCCTTTATATATTCGGACGCGCGGTCCCATTCGATGTTCAGTTCTGGATCAACACTCGCCGAGCATTTTACCCAGCAGTGCGAGGACTCGCCGG
>JAUESH010033511.1:0-10241 GCA_032275165.1 Synergus magnus
TGTACTTTTTGTTTTCCTAAACTTTAACTTTGATTTTCTCGAAATGTGGTTTTATGAATTTCCAACTTCAAAAGTGCTCCGGGGACAGGTTTTTTGACATAAAGTGTTTATTTTTGGCTCAAAATGTCGGGAATTCATCCGACTATACGGCTCTATACGTAACTCCATTTCGACAATAAGGGCCCTTTTCATGCGGACGGCCACATATATTCTCTTCAGAGTATTCGAATAATATTTATCGAGTAAAATAAAGAGTTCGAATTTTTAGATTAGAAATTAGACTTGAATCCAACACCCATAACTCAATTTTCTTATTATATAAGACAAGACAATTTTTAATGAGTATACTGGATGTTTTAAAGGGGAATCTTTAGAACAAGCTGGAAAAATTATTTGAGACGGACAAATTATGCAGGCCATCATTTTTGAAAGGCACAAAGAGAGAAAGACACAAAGAAATTGAGCATGTTGATGAGACTATTCGGGTAGAACTTGAATTCAAGTCTCATAACTTTTATTTAGGTAGCACTACTTGTGGAAGGGGTTTTTGTGCAACTCCTTGAATGTGAGTTTCTCATAATTTCTCGAACCGAGATAGTCTAATTCCGAGAGAAGTGTTTTCCTTCTTACTTATCCTTTGTCTGCCTCTTTTCATGTACTATTTAACTTAAATTAAACTGAAGGCAGCTTACAAAGTATGTAATTGTTTGCAAGGCAAATAATGAATGAATATTTTGGATCTCATCAGTATTAAAATATGTAACTTTACTTTAATAAAAATATATTTATTAGTATTCATCACTTTATCATTATATTTTAAACCCGCACAGCAAAACATATGTTCAGTGGATGTCAAATTTATATCTATGTATAAATTAGCGGGAAATCTATATATCCTAAAAATATATCCATTGAGAATATCTTCGGACATTAAAAGTCATTTTCATAATTTCATACTCCTATTACCCCTAAATTAGCAGTAATGATAATAAATTACTTATGGAAATTAACATATAGAAAATTCTATTTTAACTTTAGATATAGCTTGGTTTGGAGGAAAATGAATAAATTATCCAGCTTTTGTAGCGATTTAATGAACTACAATTCTACACACTTTAAATTTTTTATCGGATAAATTTCCATAATTTTCAGCTTTTCATCGCATTATTTAAACATTTTCATCGTCCCTGAAACCTCGTCCCTACATTTAGTTTTCTACAATAAATTGCATAATGCATATTGATTCAAGCACAATGACACTATAACATTGATTGCTCATCAATTGAGCGTAAAGGTTACGCGTGCGTAAAGACGTATAACATTAATTAGGCCGAATCTGTTCTCAATAATTGGGCTCCCCAAATAATTGGAAGTTCGCCAGATTGCTTTACGAGTCTAGCACGAAATACATTGATTTTAACAATAACAATGCGAAAATAAATGGTGAATCAAATATAAAAAATGCAAGATTATTTATTATAAAGGTCCTAAAAACGTTCCAGTTAAGGATATCCTAGAAATTAGTTTATATATCCAGGATATCCTGAGACTTAAATAGGACATTCACAACTATGAGTTTGTCATTGACTTCTCATGATTAAGTTGACCGTTCTCACGTCCTTTATTTAATACAATGAAATAATAATAATAATAATAATAATAATAGTTATTTTTTCACGTTTATCATTGTAAGCTATTTGTCAATAATATTGACTTGAATTTCGTATAAATTGTTAACCTTCTATGACTGTTTTCATTTAATTTCATTTGTTCCGAATTATAAACGAAGCCTATCAAATACGTATAATTTTCTATTGACAGCCACGTATTTCTCGAACGAATATGAAGTTTCTAACACATGAATTTGACCAACTTCTCGTGCTCCTCTCAATAGGATGATTAGTTTGAATACTATGGAATACTTCAAGACTGTAAAATTATACACATGGAATTCTATATACATATATAAGTATAAGCAGTTCGACAATGTGGAAATGGAATTCTACTCTTCAATTAAGACGATTATTGGCTTTTCGATCTACAGTGAGTTGAACTTCGTTTAGAAACAGATTGTTTTGAAATCCAATAATTGCATTGCATCTCTGAGGTATTTAATTCGTGTAAACACAGCTTACATTAAAGCTTTAGTCTATTAAACTTTAAATAGTAATTCTACGCAATTACTGACGTCATTAGGCATTCAAAATGCAAATGAGACAACAGTAAATACTTCTGATTACCATAAATCATATGCATTTTAAAAATGAGTTCAACGTATATCCTCACTGAAGGATATTGTGAGGTAGTTATGAGTAATTCTGAAGAACATATTCTTTCTTTACAATGTACCTACATATATGTTCACTTTATCTTTCAAGTATGGTCTGTATGTAACAAACTACAATTTTTCGTTGTCTTTTCTCTCTTTTATTTCTGAATCAAGAGTTTTCAATTTCTGATGCTCCTTTCGAAATGTTTGACTGGTTATTATTTGACTGCTAAGTGTCAGGATGCGAAATTGGTCAATCCAAGTCAAATATATGTTAACCACCCACCTTTACTATCCCCTTTGTGATCCAAATACTCACACTGAAATGATTAACTTAATGACCAATGACGCATTTGGGATCAATGTTCGCTCGCATGCCTAATTTACATATGTTTATCTACGGACTCAAGTCATGACTTTTTATGGATAGTGATTGACTCTCTTTGTGTTAAATATCTCGCTAAGTCTCATACGCGGGTACAAGGTCATTTAGAAGGTCAGTTCTATCAACCTACATTATGTTTCTTTTGTAAGAAACTTGAATTTAAGTCTTTCTGTACATTCTTTTTTCAAAAATTAAAACTTACTTCAATTTTTTATAAAGTTCAGATGTCTTTACATTCTTAAGGATGGAAAACTTTCGTAGGCAGCAAATTATGTTTTTAACTCTCTTCTTAACTGTTACTGTAGCATTTTCCCGAATTAGATATTGAGATACTGTGTAGACAGTGTCATGCATTGGGTCGCTGTATTTACATTGAAGTAGAATATGTTAGAGTTTTACATGAAAAGATCGCTTTACTATTACCTGCACGAAGAGAAATATTTTGCCAGGACACGAATGCGTAGAATATAAAACAGGAAAAATGTATTGTTGAGTCGTTTTACCTGATACAGTAAAACTGTTTGCAGCAAAAATATTGGCAAATAAAATTATTGAAATTGAAAGCCCTGCAAAAATTAAAAAATTTAAATTCAGAAAATGTATCAAGTATTACAGTCGCTTTTTGAAGCTATGGATTAATAAAATCATTTTTTAAGACTGTAATCTTTTAGAATATTAAAATGAATGAATTTAGGCGTCGCGTCGAGAAAGATAGGCAACACGGCAATTAGAGGAATGAAAACTTTTTTCAAAACAAACTTCAAATTTTTGTTGACAAACTATTCTACTGGGTATATGTATCTTGAATTTAAAGAACTTTAGAATCAAACTTTTTATTAACTTATACTGACCTTTTTACACTCAGCTAGGGGAAGAAATGGGGGGTTTCCACTTAGTTTAAAAGGGTTAAACTTTTTTTGTAAATCTTTTGGGCATCAAATGCTTTTATTATCAAGGAAAGCATAGGTACAAGATTTCTCAAAATCCCGCTTCTTGAAAACGAATAGCAACAGCTTCAGCTTTTCTCTGCACAACTTTACACTCAAAATCCAGCTTACTCGAAAGTTTAAATTGTATCGTGTCGCGAAATGGGACGTCTGTTAGGAAAACGGTTTTCGAGCAATAGCTGACTATAGCCGTAACGTCGAGGATCGTTAGGTTTTAGTAGAAACTACACATTTACAGTGGCGATCGGTGCAAAAAGATCCGGCCTGGCACAGGAAATTTACGTTATATACAAGATTTCTATCGTTGATAGAAAATAGGTATGACGGGAGAAAATTGCAAATAGGAATAAATGGACTCACCGATGCAGCAGGGATGTCAGTTTTGGTCCCATCATGAAAGTGTCACGTCTAATAGCATGAGTTTTTTTTTGCCTTTTATCTGATACATACCGAAATCCATTCCCCACTGACCCAATGCAATTTCACACACAGCCCTCACTTCTCTCTTTCTTTTTCTCTCGCTCTGTCACAATTTTCTTCTTTTCTCGTACGCTTTACTGGCACGGCGGCTGACATTGACAGTGAGAAATTGCTCCACACTCTAATCTCATTTGTATAAATATTCAGTCGCTTGGTGTACTCGTAATTTTTCATACGATTATGTATACGTACATCACTAAAAAATTCTCCAAAACAGCGAAAAGTGTTGCGCTCGTGGATTATTCAGGAGACGATCTCCTTTTTTTTCAACTTTAGTGGGCAGACTTCCAACTTATGTAGATTGTTGAGAAAAGATATTTCAGTTTCTCTAAACTGTTTTTATTTGTTTCAAGAGTAATTATTTTAGATGTAAAATATCACATAAAATAAAATATTTCCGGTTTCATAAAAAAGATCAATTTTAACATTAAATTCGATCTCTTCGCTCTACATAAAAAATATTATAATTACTACATATTTTTAAGTAATGCAGGCATGAATTACGGGTTTTATCAGCCTCTTTTTAAGTTTTGAAACTGATCGTTTACACGATTGGGGGCTCTGCCCCCTGCACCCCGCTAGGGGTGCGCCCTGGACCCCCCCCCACACAACACCGACCTGGGCAACATGCTCTTCATGATCTTGTTGTCAAAAGTAAGGTACATGATTTTTTTTTTTAACTTGTAAATCATGCTTTGTTACATAAAGTATCGTGTGGACCATGCCGTGAAGGTCTTTATACGCCTATACGTATAAAGACCGACTTTTACTACTAGGTGCACAATGTTCTATTGTTCTCTGTGGAGAAAATTATTTTTGAAATGCAAGTTTTATGCAGAAATTATTCAAATTATTTAATAGTACCAATTTAATGCACCAAGGGTGAGAAGAGTGACTTTTTCTAAGCGGGGCAAAATTTCAACTTTTTTACTACCTAGGGATTAAAATTATTTACACAAGACATAACTTATTAGTCCCCAGAGTGTAAAAAGTATTTTGAAGTTAGAATTTTAGCCCAACACCTTTAAAAGTTTTTATTTTCTTGGATATTTTCGTAATTTCAGGTATCATTGCTTTGATTGCGTTGATATAGAAAATAGATTAGGTTTTTTTTCTCATGAAAAGTAGAATTTAAACAATTTTTTACTGTGTAAGGAAAAGTGGTGACTTTTTGTTGATTTCGTCTGCGACCCTCATCAACCTTGTCTTTTTCTGGCGTCCAAATTGTTGCCTTGTCCGTGGCTTAAAGTCGTTACGCGCTACGTGTTTCCTTGCCATACAAGAGTGTTTTACTGTAATTGCAAAATACAGTGTCACAAAAGTCTTAAAAATTTACTGCGCTTTTAAAATATATAGGTAATGAAAGTTTCTATCAGTTATAATTATTTTATTAGTTTAATTATTTTTCATTGTTTTTAATCCTTGTCAATTATTTTTAATTCACTTGAATTCACCTTGACTTCTTTTGTTCTCTTTAATTCTCTTTCGTTATCCCTTAAAATCTCTTAAAATCTTTTGATTTTACTTGATTTTCCTTTAAATTATTTGTAATTCTTTTTCTGGTACATGGAATGAGGCCTCAAAAAATGTCTGAGCCCTCGGCTTCGACTTGTCTTAATCCAACTTTAATAAACTGTCTATCAAATAATGAGATTCAAAATTTCCATAACTTTATTGCAATAAATTCACTCAGGGAAAAGTGTCCACAACAGTATTTTGAAGTAAATGGGCATCATTTATAAATGCGCGGTTTCTTGACACTTTTATAATCTTAAAATTAAAATTAATTATGTAAAAAAATTAGATTATACTTTCTTCTATACATATGTTCAAGAAAATTGGTCATACTGAGCACGCTAAAAGCTGAGAAACTATGAAAGCTAAATAGACTGGAGCGGGAACGAAGATGAGAACGCTTTTAAAGGGTGAAGAGCATGGAAGACAAAGTGATGGTGTCAGATGCTGTGCAGTGCGTCATATGTACTCTATTTACTTGCACTTTCGCCTAGCGCCTGTTTACTTAGCATGAGTGCATTGTTAATTGTCGTTATGTGCTCTGAGATTGGATTTGTTAAATTATGCTTTATATATAACAGATTTTATACAGTAAAGTCAGATAAAGATTCAGAGTAGTAGTCACTTTTTTATAAGAATGGTAGAATTTTGAATGATTTTTATCTTTTCAGTATACATGTTATTTTGAAATAAATTAAACCTTAATTTATAACCTTCCATTAACTCAGTTAAATAAATCCAATGGAATGGAACAGTGACAATGCTACCTGATCCAATTGATAGCTTTTCATAATTCCATCAGCAATTAAGATACCAATTCAACAATAACACATGCAGTTAATTTCCATAAGTTTGTTTATTCAATAAGCTTCTAAAGTTTCAATAAATTATGAAAATTAGAAAAACTTTACTGTATAGAGAAAATATTTCAAGTTTATTCAACCTTGTTATGTTAAACTTGACCTACATTTTATAGACCATTATCTTGACTTGAGGCGAACCTTTCAGGAATTGATTTAAATTAGTTCTTTTTCAGATGAAAGTATAGTTTTAATAAATCAAGCACTTCTCAGCCACAGAAAAGAGTTGAAGAATAAATTACTTTTGAAAATAGTTCTCTAGATGTTAAGCGTTTAACTTATTAGCTCACCTAGTGAATTATCCGAGTTTACTTGCAGCGGTGTTAACGTGATTAATGCTTTGTACTTGTTTCGAAGTTTAACATTGAGGAATTATGGCCTTCTCAAGAAGATCAATTCCGACCAAGAGATATCCTAATTAGAGTGCCGATACAAGTTTGGTAGTCAATAATTATAACATTTACTATATGCACGTCTAATCTCCAGTATCTGAAATGCGTTCTTGCTTGTTCCTTAAATTAAACATACATAATTTATAGGTTTATACCTGTAATGCATTCTGAGATATGAGTTATGTATACGTTGAGCATATATATATAAACTTTATAGTTAAACTTTGTTCAGCTTAGGTCTAAGTAAGCGTCTAAGATAGAAAGACAGAGACATTAGGATATGGATATAGTGTACAAAAGGGGGCGATAAACCATTTGACATGATTTATAATTCAGAAGTCGTTTAAGGAATAGCGAGTGAAATGCAAATTACATATTTGCATTTATTCTCAAACGAACAATAATGTGACACACTTTGTGTATTCCGAATTTCAAAGTGTGTAGTCCAAAATGAAAAATATTTCAAGCAGTTTTAGAATATTTAAAGGAATCTTAAGGGATTTAAAAAGAATTCAAAAGAGTTTAAGGATTATTATCAACAGATTTCAAGTGTCATTTCACGTACAATCTCCAAGTATTAAATTTTTCCAAATTTCCACCCGAATTTCACGTGGAAATGTACGTGAAATTCCATAATCCACGTGGAGTTCTATAAGGAGATTTTCGCTTCGGAATTTTCACTTGGGAAAGTTTGAATTTTGAGAAGAGAACATGGATTCAATACTCTTAACTATAACTCCAGGTCCAGACGGAAGTAATAAATAACTTTTAGGGTAACCCAGCTAGTCATCTCAAAATTTCAAATTGAGTCCATAAATTTTGTTTATCGTTGTAAATGCCGGCCATAATTCTTATAAGCTCATCTCTAGCATGAAGACATAATTTCTTTTCCGTTTGTTATGCGTTTCCGCGCAATTAAACTAGTCGTCCTAGAATATGCATGTAAGTCTATTGCAACCCAGAAATGGGATGAATATTTCGCCTTTAACTTCTTCCGGCTTGGACGAAGGATAAACCGGAAAGGGATAGTTGCTCGCGAATAGGAAGGCTCTGAAAGACAAGTTAAAGCTTCGCATAAGCTTTGAACTTACGAAAGCAAGAAATTTTTCCACGTGCCCATGGCCGAAGCCATTTATGCCACTCGTTTTCCTAAGGCTTCGTCTCCTTAACCGACTGATTCTCGCCGAGAGATTGTGTTCGAATTTTCGAACGGTTCAATAGCGCTTTTACCTTGTTAAGTTGATTGCTTTATTAATCGTATCGACATTTTTGCTAAAAGCAAAATTAAAAATACATGTTTTTTAAAATACTGTTTCCTTCAATCCCATTGTTCTTTATTTTTTCAGACGATGGACCATGCAATTGAATCGTGATTCGGACGTTTTTGCAAAGGATGCTGTTTTTGAGGGAACGAATGGACCAATATCGTTTGACATCACGAATTCCTATAGCGGTACTCTTGATGGTGAGTGGAATTTAAATTAAGACAAAGAATTTAACATTGATGATTAAAAGATAGTTACTTTTAATTTATTTAATGAAAATGACGGAAATTGAGGTAAAAATTATGATGAAAGTTATTGACAAAATTCAATGTCATATGCAACAATGAAGGCATCCTTACAAGTGAAAATCTACTTCAAAAGTTTGCATTTTGTACCCCTGTAACCGAAAAGAGTTTGGCATCAATGATTAAAAAAAAGGATTTTTAGATTCAATTCACAAAGTGTGATTTTCTTTTCGGTCGTAAAAAAGATAGTCCAACTTGCTTTCAATTGTAGACTCTTTCTCAAGATCATGAGTCTTACCCCTTACCACTTTCAGTTGACAGGTCAAAGAGGTTAAGCTCGGCTCAGACCTTGACGTTGTCAATTTGATCTATACAAGATTGATGCTAAACCTGAATGTAATATTATTGCTTCGGTTGTGAAATTCCAGTATTACGCTGACCACGATAATAATTGAATATATATATATATATATATATATATATATATATATATATATATATATATACTATATGTATCTCATGAATAGTATGCGATATACATAAATTATATAAATAGTAAAGGTATTTACTATCCTAAAATGTCGAGTAACAAAATCGACATGTGAGATGAAACGTAAATGGACGACTTGAGCTTTTAAGCCGACTTGATATATTTACATAATCAGTACACGAACTGGAGAACGCGAGAGCAGTGTGTACGTGTAATCGTCAGCTTGCAATTCTCTACACAACTGTAGAGGGTATCCCATACAAATTAACCCATTTTGCATTAACCCTATTTCGACTGAAGAGACCCCTTTCAGCTCCTCACCACTAGATCCATTATTTAAAGCACCAGTTGTGAATTTCGAAATATGAAAATTTCATATTGCAATTATAACATGTATTAAAAAATATTTATATTTATATTCACAAAATTATGTAGTAGAAATATAATTTAAAAAGTTATATAAACTGTTTCCAAGCGATTTTGAGAAATTAGAGGCGTTCTAAAAGGTTTTGACGGTAGGAAGATGCAACTTTTTATTTGAATTCAATTTCAGTAGAATCAATTACTTTGAATTCAAATGAGTAAATTAAATAAAATGAATGTAACATTATCTAAAACAATTTGCATCGACATAAGCACTTTATTTCTATAATTGGGGCGTACGTAAACACTGCAAGACAGCAAAATTAAATGACTCTGGTAGAGCACCTTGTATACCATCGCATCGTAGTAGAATGGCAGCTGCTGAGGTTGCATGCAGCTCCTAGGGTAGAAAACAAGGTTTGTGATGCTTAGCTCGGGTCGCGCTTCATTAGTCCGGAATTACAGGGCTGTGTTGTAATGTAAAGACTTGAACGTTGTTCTACACCTCAGTCCAATGACACGCGCTTACTCTATAAGGATCGTGTAACGCTTCGTTAGTACATTTTATTACGAACATTATACCACCACGAATATCGATATTATTTTATACGCAAAATAACCTGTAATATCAAAAGTATTGTAGAATAGTAAAGAGACGTGTACTGAAAACATATATACACGAGTCGAAAAAGTCCCTAGAGAGTAAAAAGTAGAAATTTAGCCCCTCTTCATAGGCATGAAAAAGCAGCTGCAATCCATCATGTGCTATAAAATCTATATATTTATCAGAATTCTTTCATTAACTTCTCAAATAATATTTTTCAGTGAAAAATAAGAATATTTCACAAATGTATATCTTGTGAAAAAAAAGTGGTAATAATTTTCCCAATAGCTCTTGCAGCAGGTTGGATGATAAGAGCAATAAAAGCGCAAATTACAGGAGTAATATCAGATTTATTGGAGTTTGAAAAATTCGGTATAAGTTTTAAAAGTTCTTTGCAGTTCTTAAATAATATATCTTAGGTTATAT
>JAUESH010033570.1:0-10236 GCA_032275165.1 Synergus magnus
CTGAAGTTGCTGAAAGTCTCTAAGTCAGTTAATTTCGTGGAAGTCCTTCAGGAGACTTCTTTCTCATTGTTTTACAAATTTCTTATTATCCTTGCACTGGATAAAACATGTATGAATTCACGGCGAATTATAACATGAAATCAGAAAGCAAAATGAGAGTCCGTGATTGGAGACTGGGAGGAAGTTCTCCTTCGGCAAGAAACGTGGAATTTCCTTCGAGGTTTCGAGCAGAGGGCCTCGAGGATCTTAGCGGAGGCTCTCGAGTGCCATGGATGCCGAGAGAGGTTTCGCAAAATAATAAAAAAGGAAAAGATCTGGCCGTACGACGACATCGGTTGTATTTATCGACACGGTTCTGCAGCAGCAGCCGCATCTCCTCTTTCCTTTTTCCCTTTTCCTCTTTCCTCTTTGCCTTTTTCTCTTCCACCAATTTTTGTCTTCTTACTCTCTTTCTGGTCCTCCTTCGCCTTCTCACGAGTCCTCCATGTAGTTAAAGCGGCATCTTTTGAGGGTGGACCCCAAGCAAAAAGTTCCAGACACGGCGGTCCTCCGTGTTAACTGCACTCTTTATGCATTCATATCCTTGTTCGAGCAACAACCTGCTGATTGTTTCCTTAAAACGCGACAACATAGAACCCGTGTCGCTCGGTTTTTCGATTACCCTCGATTTTTTTTTTTATTGTGTGTGTATTTTTGGGTGTTTTGAAGCCTTTTTTAAATCTGTGTGCTGAGTACTGGCATACTACTGGCATTCAACTGTCATTAGGGGTTTTGACAGTACTTGGCTATTAGCATTTCCACCTGGGACGCAAATGATAATGATTATGTTGCAGAAGCGAGACGACAAAAATAAATACAAAAGAAGATGAAGAATCAAGAGCCAGCTCAGTTGGCTAACGGCATAAGGGACGTGATGGCGGTTTTGATGAGTCCAGTGCCTCAAGACAGTATTGAGGTTCTACTCTACCAATTCCCAATCCCAAACTGGAGTACGGTTCTCCTTCCCCTGATGTCTCGTCTCTTTGAAAGGAAAAGGTTTGATTTAGAGCACCGCAAAATCGTCGTGGTCAGCGTTCAAGACAAAAAGTTCTTCTTAACTAACTGAGCTACCCAGTCATCTCAACACAGCTCACTTTCTCACTGGCCTCTATATGGTACATGCGTAATATCAGAGTATCAGAGTTCCTTTAAATTCTATGAAATCTCTTAAAATCCTGGACACCACCGGGTAAATTTATGCAGGTAAATTAATAAAAATTTTGAGGTTTGGGAACTTTGGAAACTCTTTTTTGATATTTTTATTCCAATAAATGTAAAAAATCGTCAGACTAGACGTCTGAAACTTCAACCCAATCATTTTTATAGGAACATATCATAGAGCAATTTTTTGGTCCGTTAAAATATCTACGGGAATTTTGAAAAAGTCTGCGGGAAATGTACGGGAATTTTATCACATGTCTTCACTGGATACCCTGAATATCAATATCTCATAATATAGGGCACTTTAAAAGTCGAAATCATGATTCTTCTATCCAAAATCTAATATAGGCAGAAAATATGGGCAGAAATCTTGCAGAAATATGCAGAAATCATACGAAAAACGACTGAAATCATGCGCGTTATAAAAAATATCGTGTTTTTCACAATTTTTTCCAAAATTGTCAGTTTCTGAATCTAACTTATCACCGGTTTGCAATCTGCAAAAATAACTTTTAGAGTGAAATAACAGGTCTTGGAAGAAAAAGAACTGTAAATTATTGCGACTGGCAGTGCAAGGGAAAAATAGCGACGGAGTTTGAACTCATTAATGTGCGACCAGTTATTATTCGCGGAAAGATTTACGTTTCACGGATCACGTCCGCAGCTTGCTAATAACGTTCATGATACTGCACTTGTGCAGTATCAGAAGACTTTGAAGATTGAAAATATGAGCAGTCAGCTCCGGATCAAAAGAAGGTTCAAAATCACCGGATCAGTACTCACGATCGTCTTTGTAATCGTCCCAGCATTCCAAACAGGGTGAACAGAGTACTACTATCTTCCCTGGAATTTGAGAGCACGAAATAACTTATCCTCGACGTCGACCTCACTTCGTGCGATTCTGGATCGTGACCGCGGAGACTCGTGCTCAGATAGCCTCACGCTTAGCGTTTGCTAAGGCTATCTGCCCTTTATTTATGACCTTTGCGAATTCCTCGTCGATCATATCTACAGATCTTTAAACATTCGTTTTGGAATCCTATTAGTTTGTTCAAATTTTTACCCCAAAATTATGTTTCCCCATTTTACTCAGCAATTATTAGAATTAGATATCTTTTCGCTCTGCAGATATACTCTTGTTTGTAATAGAAATATGTCTACATTGGAAAATTAACTAATTTATGATTATATTTGTTTCATAATTTTTATTAACTAGAGATTTAAAGAGATTTCAAAAGATTTTAAATGCTTTCAAGGGATTTCTTCAAACAGCAGATTTCAAGATATTATTTGTGAAGTAAAATGGAGAATTCAAAGCTTTAAACACTATACTACGAACTCTGAATGTGGTTCTATATTTATTTTATTTCTTCTCACGTAATTCTTCGAACGCGTGTATGGCTAAATGATTTACAAAATGGAAAATGCTTTCGCAGAACAGGCAAAGTAATCTTGAGCTCGCGTCATCGACGATAAGAAACACGCAAACTCAGAAGTTCTTTGAGTAAAGTGGTCAATCTCTAGGAAGTGATTGTATGTATTAGCATAAAGGTGTGCGGTGTGCGAGTAGGATAGCTGTTGCTTTTAGGCTTAAAGACTGAGAAGGTCGTTACTTTCAGTTGTAAATAGTGAAAGAACGTACATTCAACGCTCACGAAGAGCATCTTGCGTGATATTGCATATCGTCTCGTAAATGGAAAGGTCGAAACTCAATCGTCAAGAAAGAAGCTCTGAGAGTATAAGAACTCCAACCAAAATCGTAATTCAACTTGACATCTAGTAACATCACTTATGCGACAATTTTGAGGTGTTCTTGCAACTATATTGTCACCTTTGTCGTAATCGCCTTCCTATCTTAAAAAAGTGGTGTAACGAAATGTCTCGAAAACCTCGCATATATTGTTGTTGCAAACCTGATTGGCTTTTGAATGACTTGAAGTTGTAAGGAGTAAAATAAATAATCGTGCGCGTAGCGCGCGTGTTGCTTTGTTAGTTGTCGTAAAAAAAGAAGAAATGAGACCCCTTGTTGATTCTCATGTGACAATGTTTTGAACTTGTGAATCTCAACTAACAAGACAAGAGAATGATGATAATTATTCGCGCCTGAGGCGAGAAGTCTTTTGATTATGTGTCAATGTAGTAAAGATTGTGAAAAAGCGAGCCACACAAAGATCCGGACATTAAGAAAGTAATTGATGATGGGAACATCAAAAGCGAAAGATAGGCAGGATTCTTTGTCGGGATTTAAAACTAATCTGTGGTTAGATAAAGAATTCGATTAAGTGAAGCCTCTGATAATATGATTTTCAAAATGAAATTGGATTGCTATTCATACTGTCGAGCATCTCAAGTAAACAAGTTCTTCAACATCAAGTGATGATGCCTACATTTTTCAGTGGAGTGAAAAATTTCGAGGTTTAGTGTTCCAGTTTGAAGAAATAAAAGCGTCTAAAAAAATGCAGCTTTCTCCATTCTCCTTAATGCTTTTACTTTCATTTTAGAATTTTTCAACTCGATATCTCAATAAATGTAGAAATAACTAAGGTAATAAGGAAAATAATTAAATAACCAGAGATTATTGATTTGAACATATTTCTGTTCAATAATTTATGCAGCAATTTTCTCGGTAATATTACCCGATTTTATATTCTCGAGAATTTTAGAACTAAGAATATTTATCTGTATGGTTCATACAATGAAAATCTAAAGAAGCTAACTTCATTATTGTATGATAACATAACTGATGTTTTGACTATAACCTGTCTCAAAACTTACATCAAAATTATTTCAAGTGACTTAATCGTACCTGCAAAATATTTGCTCACTAGAAATTCGAATCTTCTAAAAATCAAGAAATTATAAAAAAGATGACAGAATGAATAAGTTGAAGAATATTTTTGCATTATATCTTTCTCGAAATGTCCCTGCTAGTAAGTTTGTAACATTGATTGTAAAACTGTACACTAAATGACACTAAAAGTTGAAATTCTATTAAAAGTTCTTTTTTTTTTGGTAAGAGATTTTTACATTCTCATCAGAGAAGGTTATAGCTTCGTCCACAATTTTGACTTTTTTATAGTTCGAATCCTATTACCTAAATCCTATTTAAAAAAAAATATAAAAAAATAGTATCAATAATAAATTTTATTCTTTAAGCTCAATTGGTACTTCGTGCTACTTATCAAGACGAACGATTCTTCAGAACGAAATACCGGAGGTCAAGAATCTTAAAAAAGGTCAAATCTGCTCCACTCGCTACAAACCCAAACTATCACATAAAAAGATATCAAAGCATCCTTTCTCCTGGTTCGCAAACATCTAATGAGCATTTTTCTACCAAAACGAAAACTGTATTTGATGATCCAAGAAAAAGACGATTGCTAGAAGGAAAAGTTTTTTTGGATGATAGCGTCCATTTGAACAGTTTTAGTGGGACTACTCTACAAGTGGCAAGGTTTAATAGAATCATAGACAACCGATTAAAAAAGTCCAAGAAGGAAACAAAAACAAAAAAGTCGTTGAAAGCTAATGAGAGCAAGAGTTCATCACAAACTCTTATTGATCAAGAAGCTCACTCCTATGCAAAGCTCATTGCAAATTATAGTCGGGCAATGGAAACTGATTCTTTTCACACTAGATCATTCGAAAAAAGTTTTGGAAAATCGAACATGTTATTCAATTCATCTTTTGAAAGAGTCGTATCTTCATTTTCCAAGGCTAACGACAGAAAAGAAGCAAAAATTGGTTCCAATTTCGTGAGAAGCTCTTCTACGCCTTCACCTAAACATCGTCGTGATTTTCAGACAGACGGTGATAAGACTGGAAGATCTTCTTTCTACAGTACTGACTCGGGGAAGCAGGACTGGATGAAGAAAGTCGATATGGTTTTTGATGAGTTAAAAAAGAGTAGAATAGATAAGAGCAAGGGCTTGAAAAACAGTGTAAAATTAGAAGAGAAGGATGTTCTTGAGTGTGTAGAACAAAAGGCGGATTGGTTAGACAAGGTTGTAAAGGCATACAAAAAACTTAGAGCAAGCGAAACAATTCCACATAGCGAAATTGTAAAGCCTGATCAAGTAGAGAAAACGATGGATTTGGGAAAAGAAGAACCTCAGAACAAGAATGTTTCGAAAAAAGTAATCAGTAAAAATTAAAAACCTTGGTACAAGAGCAACAATAATATATCTACTTAAGGTTTAGTTTATACATTTTATTTTATCATTTAAATTAGAGGTGTGCAACGGTTCGAATCAAAACATTGCGAACAAAGGTAGAGCATCTGGTTTCGTTCGAACCTTTCGTACCCGACATGATGTTAGTGCACATGATTGCAGAATCCTAATTAAAAATTAAAAATATACATTAAAAATTTTTTTAATTCAAATTACATAAAAAAAACTGTCATATTATTGCAAAATTACTTTATAAAAAAAATTAGCGCCCATTTTGGTCTTTAGTTGAAAACAAAAAAAGTAATGAAGTGTTCGATTTTTAGATTCCCATGGGTTCGGAAGATTCGACAATTGACTCATTCTTACAAAATACACCATCTCCAATAGAATTTTTTTTCGTGCCAGTTATAGATACAATTGTATATCCAATCGAGATGGTGTCCAGTTTTGAAAAGGAAAATCTTATCGAAGCTGAGATGAAATCTAGTTCTAAAATGGGAAAACTGATTGAAGAAAGTGTTCATTTACCCAGTAGTTCAGGGAATAATCGAGAGGACTCTAATAATTTTTTTCCAGCTTCGATCTACGAAAAAAATGTCAATCAACGATCTGGAAAAATTAGCATGAATGATTCGAAAAATTCGGAGTCATCTTCTTTGTCAGACAATATAGAACTTCGAATAAATGGTAGACCATCTTCGGATTTAAAGAGCGTCATAATAAAAAATGATGAAATTAATATTGTGAGTTCTGTGGATAAAATTGAAATTCGTATACCAATAAGCTCGTTACTAGATGAAAATAAAAATCATAATAAAAATGCCGAGAAAATTCAAAGATCAAGCTCAACTTTAAAGCTTCAAATTTCGGCGAAGATTGAAGATAAACATGTGGTTAGTAAAGACGAAACTAAGAGTGAATTTAACAGAGATCAAGTGAAAGTTGAGCCAAAGAAGGAAGTTAAAATCGTGCTTAGTTCGCCGGATGAGAGAAGATCAATTAAGGATTACGATCTTGAGAAAACTGGAAATGAGTAATTACTAATTATCTTTTAAAATTTTTAATAATGGTGCAGTTCCTCAAAATTCTATCTCCCCAATTTTAAAGTTGAGTAGCTCTGCAGATCGAAAAAAGATTTAATTATACTAGCAAACCAACACGCGTGCTACGCGCACGATTATTTATTTTACATCTTTATATAATTTCAAGTCATTCAAAAGCCAATCAGGTTTGCAACAACGAGATATTTCGTTACACCACTTTTCTAAGATAGGAACATTTGTCAAGTAAAAGGAAGAATTTGAATTTTGAGTTTAGAACTTGTGTCCGACATCTTTGATTGAAAGGTTCTTGTACTATGATTCTTCTTTTGATGTATTTTTTGTTGTGATCTTTTCACAGGACGCCCAGTAAGACTTTTCCATGGCGGACTCAGACCGAACCAGAAAATAAAAGCCAGAAGGTTTTTAATTTTCCATCAGAGGTAAAAGAGGAAGACGTTCTTAAGAAGACTAATCTAACTAAGACTGAGAAAAGTTTATCATTGTCATCAAAAAAATTAACACAAGCTGCGGTTTCCGCCAAGTCGAACGACCGAACTCTTCAGACTTCGGTCGTTACTCCGAAGGCAGTTTCCGAGAATTTGGAAACATCAGCCAAGTCAGAGAAGATTGTTAAGGATTCTCCGCTCCAAGATCACGAGGAAGTGAAGATCCAGAAGAATAAAGAGGTTGATGACAATCTCGTTAAGAAAGACATGGGGACCAATTTAAATCTGCATATCAACAAACCCAAGTCTAGGAAAAGAAGAAAAGGTACTACGGTAATTTCCAGAGTTATAGAGAACGAGTTGATGAAGAAAAATGAGCAAATCATCCTCAAGGATAAAAAAGTTACAAGACTGACAACTGAAACTGAGAAAAATCTGCCTCTTACAGAAGCGTTGAAGCCTGAAACACAGATGGACCAAAATACTTCCACAATTGACAAGGTGACGAAGACCGATGAGGTGACTGACCAGCACGTGAAGAAGCCAAGCGAGAGTGTTACCGTAGCGAAAGACGAAAGTAAAAAAGTTTTAGACCTATCGACTTCGGAACTGTTAAAAGTCAAACAGAAAGGCCTGACCGCCAAAGAGTCTCCTAAAAAGGCGATTGCAACAAGTGTCACTGAAGGCAAACTGCCCAAGATTAAATCGGAAAGCGAAGCATCTGAAATGCAACTTCTTAGTGAGAAACCTCACACTTCTCTCAATTCGCAGACAAAACCTCTCACGAGTTTGCCAAATATTGCAAATACAGCTAAAAAAGATGAAAGTCAAGCGCAAAAATCAGAGTTTGAAGTCTATAAAGTTAAAACAGGAAGCAATAATAAAGTTAATTTAAATAAAGATGGAACAACTTTTGTTGAGAAATCAGGAAAAACTGAGGCTATTGAGAGCAAAGATATTCCGAACGAATTGAAACCGATAGAAAAGAAAAAAGATGGTACATTGATAGATTATGGTTTAAAAGTCTCATCTAGGAAAAGTCTAGGGAAAGATTTACGAAAATCGAATTCCAAGGAGCAACCAATTATCAAAGGAATGATAAAAGAAATAATTCCTAAGAAAGAGGAGAGTCTAGTTTCCGGTAATGAGAAAAACAAGGGCTCGAGAACCTTTGACAGTGCTCTTCAATTGAATTCTCTAAAAGAGCAAAAGAAAAATAATTCGCTGGAAGGTATTCCTGCTAAGGCAGCGGAAATCACTTCACCTATCCCCAAGGAAGAATCTCTCAAATTGAAATCCTCGCAAATAATGCAAAGAGAGAAATCTTCAGAAACTCCTTTAGCAAAAGTAGAGGAATCTTTGATAGCTCAATCAATATCGAAAGTAAAAACAACTGTTTTCAAAACTTCTTTGAAGCTACTGGAGTTTGAGGAAAATCACATTTTCTCAGGACCTGATCGACATCTACCAGCTAAAGATTCTTAGGTTCATTTTTTTCTTGATATACTCGTATCTGTTACTCAAAAACGCATGTCCAAGAATATAAGACCAAAAGCTGTCTCAAAAACAAATCCTAAAATATAAAGCACAACAATAATAGACCCAAAAGCATAAGTCATAAAAATAAACTCCAAAAAATAAGTCCCAAAAGCACGAGACCCAAACCATAAGGTCCAAAAATAAGTCTCAAAATATAAAGCCTAAAAGTAATAAGTCCCAAAAACTATATTTGTTAAGTAAAATGATTGAAGAGGTCAGAACTTTGATATAACACTTTGGATACAGTTTCATCATATATTTTTCTCAGCTTATTACAACCAAACAACGTATTACAAACCTGAAACTGGAAAACAGGTGGTTTGAGATCGACTAGAGCGGGCACAAGGAAAAAATTTTTCATCCGTGAAACTTGTTAATTGAGGGTTCCATTCCAAAACCAAGCTCTTGTCAATAATTTCTGATGCCGCGAAGGTTACCGTGCAAATCAATGATTATTCCAAGACGGCCAATAAGTAAAAGAAATTCCAAGCAATGTTGAAGATACAAATATTCCTTCTGCCACAAAAAATTTATCTGATCCCACAAATCGATTCGAACGTTCGTAAAGTAGACTCAAGTTTGTAAAATGTGTAAAATGCAGAATAAACGATCTTAATTAATTATCCAATGAATTATACTCACGTGAAGACTAGGATTAAACATTTAGACAAAAGAGAGGCTCACCTGAAACATACAGAAAAACAATGATTAGTTTATGAAGCAAAACAGCATTAAGGGTTTTGGGTTCACAATTCCATTTCCTCATTTTACTTAACTAGCAAACTAACACGCGCGCTACGCGCACGATTAGTTATTTTACTTCTTACAACTTCAAGTCATTCAAAAACCAATGAAATTTCGCTGATTCAAATTTAGTGAGCAAGGTATCTCAGGATATTTCTCGGAATTTTAATGAAGTTCATGAAATTTTAAGAGATTTTTTAAAGCTAAGGATTTTTAAGGGATTTTAAATGTCTTGCAATTAGTTTGTTTTTTTTCTTTCAACTTCAGGTCATTCAAAAGACAATCAGGTTTTCAACAACAATGTATGCGACATTTTGGAGACACTTCGTTACACCACTTTTTTGAGATAGGATAAATATTATAACTTGACATTTCTGCTCTCTGTAGTGTTACTCTTCAATATGTGGTGAACAAATTGGTCGTCTTTTGGATACTATTGGGCGTGCTGTGAGTTTTATTGGACACGGAACCTTTTAAGATTGAGACGATTAGGTAATTAAAATTCTCATTAAAGCGCCAGCGGCATCTTGAAACGCGCCGCAGACAATGGGTTCTGAACGAGGTCGTGAGCCCTGAAGGGGATCGTGAAGAGCGCAGGATAAGGGCACGAGGTTCAAAACTAACTGGCCATAAAGAACCAGGAAGCCCGTGCCACGTATCTTGTTTACGATCGAAAAATCTTGTAGAAAAAGAAAGTTGAATCCGTTCGCGAACAACATTAACGTTTATCCCCTTACCGGGATAAATTTTAACCCCTAAGGTTAATTATAAATTCTCCTGCGGAGTTTTTCGCCCGAAATCGTGTAGTGGTAAAATTTATTATCTGTTTTACAAAAATTTTTTGTAAACAGTTTTTAATGTTAATAATTTGTTTAATATTTTTTATACATAATTTAAGGAAATATTTCATGTTGTCTTATATTTGTATCGGAGAAACAACCCTCTCGTGTTGGGAGAATGGAAGATTCTTGTGAGTCCCGTTGCACACAGGTAGTAAGATTTCTCCTCTCTATTTCGTAACGTTCTTTGGAATTCGAAAAAGGTTAGGCGCCCCGTCGGAAAAATATTCGGGGGTGGAGACTTTAGAAAAAG
>JAUESH010033650.1:0-10227 GCA_032275165.1 Synergus magnus
CTGCCTGTTTCAACCGGCACTTACCGCTGCAGCCATCTATCGAAAAACCGCGGAAGCAAAGTTGTACACCTAATATTTCTTAGCGAATAGTCAATGATTGACGTTTTCGCCCGCCGACAATATTCTTTTTTCGTCAAACAAATCTTTTCGAATATTATAAAAATTGTATCGTGTAATATGTACTTTGTGAAAATAAAGAAGGCACTCTGGTTGGCTGAATAAGTGGCAAAGTGTCGAGACGGGACCTGGCTTCTGATTGGTACTCGTGTCCATTCAACTCGACCAGTCACATTGCGTAGTTGCGTTAGTGGCGCGCTATTGCCTTGATTGAGGCTATAAAAAAAGCCGTTCCGTTGGCGGCGCGGCAATTCTCCCCGAGCAGCGGTTGGAAGTGGAAGTACTACACCAACGCTCCGTGATCGGTTCATCTACGAAGCGCCATTCTCGTACGACGCTATCCCTCCTCAACCGCTTTGTCATTTTGCTGCCGTATCGCTGTTTTTGATACATCCCTAAAAATTAAAATTTTTGTCGTAATTCCAATTATAGATACTCTGACTTACCGAGATTTAAGCAAGTGGTAATTACTTATCCGGTCAGACATACTTCTTTTTAATCATGCGCTAGCGAATGATAATTGTACTACGGTGGATAAAGTAGTAACACGTGAGCTAATAACAATATTTAACCATAAGCAGATTATATTTATATAGAGCCGGTAACTCAATGCTGTTTAAACATTATCAAGATAATTAAAGTGTAAAATAACTTAACATAAGAAAATAATGGCAAATACATAATAATGTGTCTGCGATTGTTATGTAGAAGTAAGAACGTAATCAATGAAAGGATAAGAGAAGAAAAATCGATAACATAAAATAATCTAATATTAATATGTAGTATTATGTTAGTCGGAAGAATCTGGTTCATTATCACCAATAATGCTCGTTTACACATTGCAACGAACGTGCTCATTTACACTTTGCATCGAACGTGCTCATTTACACTTTGCCTAAGACTATACTTCTTATGGCAGTTCAGAACTATATAAACTCCAGATTAACCTCTGGTGGTCGACAGTTTCCTCCAAGCAGTTTCGCGAATAACTTATTCTGCGCAATTTAGTAAACGACGCGAAACTCTAAAGTTCTTTCAAATAAATATCGAAAGTATTGGTGAATTAGGTTCCTTCGACTGTGGCTAGCTACGGTAGTCGTAGTCTTATTCGGATAAAGTTCCGCTGTGTTATACATCCAAAAATAAAATAACTGACAAGTGGATTCAATCTCTGTTACGGTTCTTATATCGCTCGATTAGTGAACACATTCAATCACGCATCTCTCACTCTAGCCAACCTAACTCTGCGTGAGGATCTTGCCGTTGTCCTCCGATTCATAGAGACGCAAGCGACAATCCTTAAGTCTTCTCTTGCCCTTTCTCTTTGAAAGGTAGAGTAAGTTTTTAACTATTATTTTATTTCGTAAACTGTATTCAATTTTCATATTTCATTTACTCTAATAAACATTGTATAATTTTAATATTTATTGTTTCAATAATACGATCCCCATAGGATAGACAAGTGACAAAGATTCCATAAATATGTGATCAGACTTTACCAATCTGATCTAAGCAGCTAATTTCGCCTTCCTTAAATTGAGTGATTTGTTACTCTTTTTCCAAAGCCTTCGCGTAAAGCTTGAGTCGTAACATTTTGAGAGTCGCGATTGCCGGGTGTCTGAACTCTTCAGCAGTCCTCATCAATTAAATAACCGGTCTTTTTTAGGGCCACCACACCATTTTAACGAGAAATAATGGTTTGAAAATTGACTTATATTCCCATATTCTTAGATATCTTGAATTTTAATATCACTGTTTCAGTGCTTTCAGATCGAATGAGAAATTTACCCCATCCACATCCATTATTTTATAGAAAAAAAGCAATTTGTCAAATATAATTTGGCAAACTTGGAGGAGGTACATTTCTAGCTTGATCTGAGAGCACTGAGCTGCATAATGATTGTAAATATTGCATTTAAAAAATATGACAAATAAAAATTTTTTTTCAGGTAGAAGTGGCGCTTACACCTCGAGATTGGGGATTCACCGCTCCATTTACCTGAAATTGTACTTGGGTTATTTTTTCTGGAAAAAATACATTTTGGGAAGGCTCAGCAAGATTTTAAAAATTCTGGAAAAGGGGACGTCACCGAGTTCGGTGGTTTTCACGCCCCCTTTACCAGGGATTTTTTGTGAGTAAAAGATACACTGGGCTGAAAAATGACGCTTCAAAATTTGTTCAACAAATACCAACAAACGATATTAAATGTAGTATAAGCTTCATTGCGTAAAAATGTTGAGTTTCATAAGACTTATTATCTTCAAGTCCTTCTTTTCGAATTTTGTTATCACTTGTACATACACTAAAAAGTATATGAATCACTCCACATTTCAAATAAAGTTAGAAAGCGATTTGTGTGTTTTTCGTCGCCTTCATTACGAAAATACTCGGAAAAATAAGATTTCTTGTACCAAGTGAATATTACTTGGTTGAAGTAAATGAAAGTGAAATTTAGTGTATGAAATGCCAGAAAAAATATATTTTCATTTGTTAATTCTCTGCGGCATTATATGTCAAGGAGTTACAGAAACTTTATCGGACGATGATATCAGTAAGTAAAATGTTATCCGCTATATGAATGAATAAAAGAATCGAATATCGAATGGTATACTGGTATTTAGAAGATAACATTTAAATAAGTGTATAGAAAAGTAAACAGAGCCTATTTAAGTCTTAAAATTTGTGAAATATATAATACAATTTGTGTGACATATGGTAGGGACACAAAAATTGAAACTTTGTGACAATGACCCATCTATAGAATAAAGCTGATTGATATTCAGAAATGTATTTATCAAATCCTTGCAGGGGAAACATCGGATGTTCTCGTTCGAGAAAAACGTGTACTTCACTTCGAGGCGGATGGAGGTAGTACAACGAGGATTGAAGAAGTTCCCTACATAGTAAATATTAAACAAGATGGACAAAGCATCTGTGCAGGTACAATACTGTCGCATTATTGTGTCCTCACTGCTGCTACTTGTGTGAATTATCATATATCGGGGTATCAAGTTGAATCTGGTTCAGGATATCCACATCGTAGTACAGTTCACAACGTAACATCTAAAACAACACATTACGGCAATCCTCCGCATGGACATCATGACGGTATTGCCTTGCTCACTATTGATCTTCCCTTCGTGTTTAGTACAACAACTGGACCAATAAGTTTATACACGGGAGTTTTAGCGGAAGGTACACTGGCTTCTGTTAGTGGTTGGGGATCTTCGCATCCAATAACGTAAGTTATCAATAATATATATAAATACATAAAACATAACTGTTAAGAATACATAACGTACATGTACGTTAAAAACTTGTATTAAATGTATTGGAATTTTTTTTCCGAAACGTAGGATATGTGTTACAATGCATGAGGTTTTGGTCCCATTTTAATCGTCTTTCGAGCAAATCTCGAAATCGACTGAAAATGATCGACATTTATAATTTAAATATTTAAATATTTATCTTCCGCATTTCAGACCTCTAAGGGGACTGAGACGAAGACTACGAACAATCACGTTACCAATAATGGACAATGGAGTATGTCAACGTATCTATCGAAGACACTTTGCGATTACAAATAAACATATTTGCACTTATTCTGCACAAAGATGCTGTGCCTATTCTGATGAAGGTGCTCCTTTGGTTGTTAACAATAGGCTGGCTGGGATTTATGTTTGGAAAGGAATAGTTTCAGGAGTAACAAATCCTGATGTTTTTGTAAACGTCCAGAACTTCGATTACAGTCAATGGATCATAAATAACACAATGTTATTTTGAATAATTACTGACAGTGATATTTATTACAGTGTTACGTCCTGTCTAATAATTATTGGTAACCGAACTAATTGGCAAAAGACTCTATTTCTATTGAAACTAATCCCTTGTTTTAGTTTACAACTTAATGTAAATCTGGGAACGAAGACAAGCCAATGAATAAAAATGTTCTTAAGTTTCAAGAATTTACTATTATTATTATTATAATTTACAATCAATTATGATTAAGTTTTAAAGCTTGATCCTTAGGACGAGTTAATTACAGTGAGCCTGAGTTTCGGTTTCAGTACTTGATTGGTGCTTACCGATGATTGAATATTTCTAAGTTCTTCGTGTTGTGGGAGTTTGTGATATTGTCGTTGATCCTTCTGTTATTTCTCGTGGAACTTGGACTTATCACAAGATATAGTTCACTTGTATGGTTCGTTTGTAAAGCTTAAGTTCACTTATGGGTTTTTCGCATTTCACTCATATATGGGGCATTTTTTCTCAAGTGTACCCACCCTAAAATTTGATTTTGTCTGATCGAATTCAAACTTGGGCAAAGTGTAGTCCTATTAGATAGTACATTACCGGAAAAAAATTTTTTCGATTGGATAAAAATCGATCGAGGTAGGGGAGGGGGAATTTTTCGAGTTTTTGCTGGTCGACCCTATTTCAAATGTGCTAAACTCCTTTCGCATGGAATAAAAAAAATGTCCTATATATTTTCCATAGACTTTTTCCTGATCTATCGAACGGTTATAACCATTTTTCCAAAAATTGAAAATTAGACCTCCTTTTTTGAAAGTCAAAAATATTTTTGACTTTTTTGAAAAACTACATTTTTTTGGTCTCAATATAAAGCTCGAGGCTTTATCTTTCGAAGCCCTGAAATACAAGATGTCGTTTTTTTTTGTTTTTGAGAAATTAAATAAAGAGTAATGCGGTGCACCAAAAACTCCTTTCGTATGGAATAAAAAAAATGTTGTCCTCTATATTTTTCATAGACTTTTTCCTAATCTATTGAATTATTATAACAATTTTTTCAAAAATATTTGACTTTCAAAAAAATAGGTCTAATTTTCAATTTTTCGAGTATTTGAGAGCCTTTTGCTAAGACATACGATGAAGTGACTTGTTTTTTTCTTACGGAGGTATTGTATTGTGCTAAAATGAAGAAGTTAGTTAATTTTTATAAGGAAACACTACTTAGTTTAGTTACTAGAAGTCCGAGACACAAAAGTGCCCTGGTTGTGGAGAATTACCCATATATAGTTTGTAATTCGCTTATCTAACTTGTATTCCTCGTGTAGATTTATATTCCAATTGTAAAATTTGCACTGTACTCGTAGATTGATAGTTCACTTTTAGGAGTTGCACTTGTTTACTATTGCACTGAAAACCCGGAACTCAAGACTGGCGACTTCTTTCGGACCTGTTGCTTAAATACAGATTTTGGGTCATTGGGCCCGTCAACTTCTTTGTGTTAGTGTATAGAATTCAAGAATACGATCTGTCAACTTTGTTGTCTGCACGGAAAAAAATTTGGTTGCTGTCCTTAATGGTAGAGATGCTGCGTAAATGGAGGAGAATTGCGCGACTCATTTGGGCACGCTGCTGTCCCTCTATGAGGGACAGCAGTTACTCCACAAGAAAGTACAGCTACTAACCTAAAAAAGCGCTGCAGTCGCCCTTTTGTAGGGATCTGATACACCGACAATTCGGGCAAGTGAGTTTCCACTCTACCATCGCGAACGTAACCAATGTTCTTCACCTCCCACCGTTCGCCTCTCTACTCGCTCTCAGTTGGTAGCCGACCACGTCGGGGGTAACACGTGTAACATATCTCGACAGGTTCGAGCAATGGACTCTGTCTATAATAAAGGAACATTCTAGAGTGGAGATCTTGTGTAGTTTATTCTACCCATGAATAAATATTTGGTGATTAATTATTTCTAACGGAATGGGGGCACTCGCACTCCACACTTTATTGTGGTGCCGCAGCAGCACTAGAGGTAGTGCAGCAACTCTACCAAATTTTTTTCCGTGTAAGTGAGTCTCGTAAAGTGTTTAAAGTGACAAATATTGTGGGATCCTTTGACGGTGTGTGTCACACGGACTCCTTTAGATCTTGTGCCGATTTGCTTAGCACGTGTTTCCGGAAAATTCTTCATGGATGTTCAGGTAAAAGGGTCCAGTCCTCATGAACGTCCCTGACTGAGAGTGTGTAGGTTTCATGTGGTGACCCTTACACAGATGAAATTCGTAGTGCACTTCCGAGTGCGGGCGTTCAGGTATAAGGGTTGATGTCGTCTTGCAGGTTTCTTGTCGATGGCTTAAGTCATAAGGGTCAATTACATAAGTATGAATTAACCTAATTAAGTAAAAAGATTATTGATGATATTTACAATTAAGGGTGATACTTGTGATTCTAAATGAATCATGCGGTGATTACAAGTTTATTGTGAATATGATTGATGAGTTCATTACTAATTAATTAATTAATAATTAATGACTATGCAACAGTCGCGTACATGTGACAACAGACTGTGCCATAAAAAATTGAAAAATATGTACAATGTAATAAAACAATTATCTTATATTGTTCAAGCTTGTCTTGCCACCATTGATCAAAAAGAAATATTTATTACGACGGAGCAAATAAAGTAAGATTATAAAAGACGAATGATACACAATATCTTCCATTTGGTTTCGTGTTATTTGCAACAATTAAAAGAAGTATATCATCATCTGAGTTGCGAAATTTAGTGTAAAAAATGGCAGAAAAAATATTTTTTCAGCTGTTGATTCTTGGTGGAATTTTCTCTCTAGGAATTATCGGAACTTTATCAGACGAGGAGATCGGTAAGTAAACTGATATAGACGCAGTTGACACTGTAAAAATATTTATAGTAGTACTATGCAGTAGATTTTTCTACGCTTCGTAGCTAACCGGAAGTGTTTCTTCTCCTCCAGTTGATTTCTGATTGGCTATGAAGTAGAATCTTCTTCATAGTAACACTTTTTTGGTGCAAACTGTCTTATAAATGTATCTGGAATAAAGCTGATAGTATGAACTATTTGAAAACACTATTGAGATACTAATTTGTAAAAATACTTGCAGGGAAATCATCGAATTTTATCGTACGCAATAAACGTGTAATTAATCACGAGCCAGATGGAGAAGTTCCAACGCTAATGGAACATGCTCCATACCTTGTACGTATTAGAAAAACTGGTCGTGTCAGTTGCGTAGGTGCGATATTGTCGCATTATAGTGTCATAACTGCTGCTACCTGTGTTAATCTTAATTTACATGCGTACGAAATTCTCGCTGGTTCAGGATATGTACATCGCAGTTTAGTTTACAATATAACATCGAAAGACACATTTTATGGCCATGCTCCGCATATTACTCACGATGGTATTGCTATGGTCACTGTTGATCCTCCTTTCGATTTTAGTTTGAAAATTGGACCCATAGCTTTGTACGAAGGACCTGTACACACAGGTACAATGTGCACTGTTGGTGGTTGGGGATACTGTCAGCCATTTTTGTAAGTTTTCCAAAATATTTCTTAAAAACTCGAAACAAATGTTATTTTTTTAAATGATGGTATTTTTATGTTTGCTTTAAATGTATTGTTATTTTACAATATCAAAATTTGATCGATATGGATGACTAATCTAAAAGTTTTTCTTCTGCCTGATTTCAGACGTGCAATGTCAAAGAATCGAAGACTAAGAACAATCACTATACCAATAATGGACCATGCAGCATGTACCGATGTCTACCGAAATCAATTTAGGATTACAGATAAAAATATTTGCACTTATCATCCACAAAAAGCCTGTGCCCAGACTGATACCGGTACACCGTTAGTTATTAACCATATGTTCGCTGGGGTTCATGTTTGGAAAGGAGAGAATGCTCGTAATATAAATCCTGATGTTTTTGTTAACACGCAACGACCAGAGTACCTTGAATGGATCAGGCATCAAACTATCTTAATGTAAATCGGCGATAGTTTACGGATTCTCAACGCGTAGTCACTGATTGAAGTAGTTATAAGTATACAACTGATAGAACCATCTACCTTATCTACAATCCACATAATCTATCCTGAAAAAAGGTATAACGGTATAGCATAGCTATGCCTGCCCATAGGCAACCCGCGCGACAGGCAGGACTCACGCGGACTTGTCGCGGTGAAACGCACGGGTGGGGAATGCCTACGTCGAGCCACGTACACCGCCAGCTTCGTTCTAAATGCCAATAGACGGCGCTTCACCACTCTCGTCCGTAAACGAAGTATTCTGACGCCAAGATATATTCGGACGTTCAGACCGAAGCAGTATCCCGTAGTGAATCCAGGCTCCGTCAACTCCTGTAGTGAAGAACGGCGATATTCCGCGCCATCTGTGATGGGTAGGAAATCTAAAGAATCGTCCATGTTTTAGTGCATGTTTATATTTGTATATGCATGTATATATGCAAATTAGCGCCATCTGCGATGGAGAGAACCACTAACTTCGCATCCCTCATACCCGCGCCTAAGTGAACAAATTTGCCATTTTTCACTACAGGAGCTGACCGAGCCTGAATGGATCACACTAGTGATCACACCTTTTAAGGATGGCTTCCTTTCAAAAGCCAGATTTTGGTGTTTCTTGGTGCGAAGCTTTTCCGGACGTCAGCGGTGCTCATCGGCCAGGTATTTGTAATTTGTAAAGAGAACTTGACGTACGCTGTCCCAGGCTGTTGGGTTCTCTCTTTTAGAAATTGCATTGCTATTTTTTCTCTTGTTCGTATTTTTTGAACACAAACGTTCGTTGCACCAGGCAGTTTGTTATTTAATTATTAGCCACAAAAATTCGCTGTATGAGGCAGTTCGTGATACCTCGGTTATGTTTATAAAAAACCCGACGTTCACTGTACCAGGCAGTCGGAGATCGTTAAGGGCTTTTCGAATTAAATTGTAGTCGCGATAAGACTTTTTATTAACATTTTTATTCGTGAATGATAGACTTGTTAAATAATTTCGTGATGATAATAATAATTTCCATGTTTCGGTAACTAGAATTCGCGACTAAGTTAGTCATTCTAAACTAAATTGATTGTAAAATTCTGAGCATTTCTCATTTTGTAATAAAGTTATAACGAGGTTGTAACTCAGAATTTAGAGTTGATTAAGGGGGAATATACACCTGGAAATGAAAAAAAAAGGTAATTTTCGAGAATTTTTTTCAGGGAAACTATTGGAACTATCGGATCGGGGTTTTTTCTAGTTAAAAGTATACACTTTCAAGAATGTTTTCGATTTTTTTTTTAATTTAAAAATGTTGCAAATTCACGGAATCCTGGAGTCGCGTACGGAGTGCCGTAATAAAAATTGCCATCGCGGTATCCAGTGGCGTTTTGTCAAAATTCATCTGAAACAAAAAAATCAAATAGGATATTAAAATAAATACTATTGGTTAATTAAATTAATTAAATATTTTAAATTATTGAAGTCTTTTGTTCGGAGATAAAAAATCATATTCTCAAGAAGTGTAATTATTCCTAATTATTTAAGGGAGACCGGGACTATTCCATCATTTTTTCAATCACATTTTTAATAAACAAAATGCGATCTGTTTCACAAGTATTGCACATCATTAGACAGCGAATTTAATAAATAACATAATGCAGGGGGTTTTATTCTCTTAGAATATGAATGTTATTAGTTAAAAATTGAGATGTAAAAAAAGTGAAATTTGGAAAATTGAAAAATGTAAAAATTAAATAAAACATTTGAGAATAAATATTTTTAGGTGACTGTATTGAAATATTGTTTATTAATAATTACTACAAAAAGTATATGTGAAATTTTTGGGAAAATGCAATGTTATAGGTAGGAATACAATCACTAGCAGAATCGTTCAAATCTGAAATTTGTTGTTTATCCTCCCGAGTCTAAATTTTAGCCCTATTTAAGCCCTACATAGTTCCAAATAGAACCTACTTTAGGCCTACCTAACCCTCTATGTCCTCTTTTGAACCCCGTTGGACTTACTTTAGCCCTCTTTAGAATCTCCTATAATTCTCACTTGCATATTTTTAAGACCTCTACAAGACCTGTATATTCACAATGATTTTTATGTATTTAAATAAGACCTCTCTAAGACCCACGTAACTCTGCAGGTTCTCTTTTAGTCCTCCTAGGACATATCTCTACTGTTTTATTATTTATATAACTTAATTACATATTTATTATATTTTTTTTTAATATACACTCAACTGCCGATTCTGTGCCGACTTCGGGTCTGGGCGGCACAGAATCGCACCGTAGATTCAGGTAAAAACT
>JAUESH010033661.1:0-10221 GCA_032275165.1 Synergus magnus
AAGTTTTATTATAATAAATTCGAAATTAAATGGGAATACAATCAGATTGATATAAAAAGAATGTTCAGTGAAAAAATTCCATCAAGGCATTCTGTATACGGCTACGTAGATTGTACGCCATATTACAGGCTTTCAGGTGACCGAATATAAAAAGCAGGACAAGTTTCAGAACACTAAACCAGAACACTATATCAGAACACTAAATTCGGAACACTAAATCGAAGTTTTTTCGAAAAATTATGGATGGGCAAAATCGACGTTCACCTCATACCTTGGTCTGAGAGACCCACGAGCGACTTTGACCACTTCCCAAGACTACTGACACAGAACTGATCGGGCGGAAGTATTGGGACATAAAGTTAATATCCCAAATTATCACCAGGGGGTATTAGACGCACCAATTTT
Organism: Synergus magnus; assembly: GCA_032275165.1. Lineage (NCBI taxonomy): Eukaryota > Metazoa > Arthropoda > Insecta > Hymenoptera > Cynipidae > Synergus > Synergus magnus. The sequence continues at coordinate 406 of JAUESH010033661.1, forward strand.
CAAATTGCCTAAAAGATATTCACAGCGAAACTTGAGGACAGGGTCTGACAGATCCAGAGTGGGGACCGAGGGTTAAACAATTGTAATTAAAAAGTTTTTGTAATACAAATAGCTAATAATATAATAATACATTTATAATATAATAATAATAATATCTAAATAAAGTTTCACGAAAAAATATTTGGTTTTATAACAGATGAATTAAAACTTTGAAAATGAAACATATTTAAAACCACCTATTCATAAAATGTGTAAAATAAAAAAAAATTAAATATTTATCCTCGTAATTATCCCTGGCTTTTCAGCGAAAAAGCTTGGCTGAGATTTTGTCCACGAAGTACAAGCGGTTAAACAGCTCAGTCGGTTAGGGCGTGCGGGTTCAGTTTAAGGATGTTAGGTCGGGGGTTCGAATCCCCAAGCAAGTGTGCGATTTTTCGAAGGGTTTTTTCGTGCGATTATATGTCTAAGAGACCGTGTCCGATTATACGTGTAAGAGACTTTTTTTTTTTAATTTTTCATTATATTACATTGTCAAAAACAGGCCGGTTTACGACCGGGTTATTCTATTTATATCCCGGTTTCGACCGAGTAACCCGGCCGGAATCTGACCAGCCCAGCGTGAAAAAACCGACCACAATCCGACCGGGTAGCCTGGCCGGATTCCGGATACAAGCAGGGCAACCCGGCCGGGATTCGGCCCGAACCCGATCACAATTTCTACACGGGGTTCAGCATTTCAGAAGTTAATTACCCCAGACTTTCTCAAGATATTTTATTTCTGAGAAATCTCAAGGTCGTGTTGCGGCTTGACCAACTTTAATATAACTATTTTTTTAATAGGATTTTTCTTTAACACCTTGGGAACAAATATTAAAAAATCGTATAACCGCTTTTTGAGAAAAATTGATTTCTGTACTACAACAAAAAAACTTTGCTAATTTGCTAATAAAACGTGGTAAATTCCGCATACATTTTTGTTTTTAATTATAAACGAGGGATTGATCACTTGAATTTTGAGTATACATCAGATTTCTAGATTTAAAGATTTAAAAAACTTCAATTTTTTAAGGAATTTCCAAAGGTTTTTATGAATTTTAAAGGATTTTGTGGAATTCTTAGATAAAAGATTTTTTAAATGAATTTTTATGGATTTGAAAATGTTTTTTAAAGGAATTTAAAAAATTTTCGTGGAATTTAAAGATTTTTAAGAGATTTTTATGAATTTGAAAAGATTTCATAGAATTTTAAGAGATACCAAAACAAGTCTAAGAATTTTAAGATGTCAAGAAATTTTTGTAATAGATATTTAGGTAATAGTAGGTATTTAACAGAATTTTTATGATTTTAAGACTTCTAGGCATTTTAAAGTATTTTGCGAAATTTTAAAGGATTGCAAAAGATTTTGAAGAATTTAAAGAGACTTGAAATGATGTCAAGAGATTTAAAAGTTTGCAAAAAATTTCAGAAGATTTCAAGAGATTCAAAGGTTTCAAGAGATTTCAAATACTTCAAGAGATTGTTAAGCATTTCAAAGGATTTTGTGAAATTGTAAAGGATAAAAAATAATTTGAGCCGTATTAAGAAATTTCATGGAATTTTCAAATTATTACAAGAGATTTCAAAGATTCTGGTATTTTTTCTTACGTGTCCAAAATGTTTTTTAGGGGGGTAAAAATCACCCCCGAAAAGTCTAGTACCCAACACCCATTTGATTGTTTCGCATATAATAAGAGAATCTTTCACAATCAAACCAACTCGAACAATGTCCTCACAATAAGAGATGAAAAATGTGATTGTGTCAACTTGATCAAAAAAATTCTTTGGAGGTAAACTACCCCATAAGAAGTTAAGATTATACCAAAAATTTTCAAACAGGCTTGATTTCAATGGGAAAAATCTGGAAAAAATATATATTACACACGATAATAAAATAAAGTGTAAAGTTCATGTATAAAACCAAGCAGAAAAATTGCCTCACAAAGAGGGTTTAAAAATGTAAATTTCTCAATTTAGTCAAAAAATTTTATGGGGGTAAACTACCCCAAAAGAAGTTACGATTATTCAAAAAAATGACCAAATACGTGTAAATTGAAGCTGAAAAATCTAAAAAAAAATATATGTTACACAAGATACTAAATTAAAGTCTACGTATTTTTGCATTTTTCCGAGAAATTACTTTATAGGGGGTAACCACCCTTAAGTGCATTTGATTATGTTTCTGCAAAATAAAGTAAGTTTCGCGTACAAGACAAAGCAGAAAAATTTCTTCTCAAAGGGAGTTAAACAATTTTAATTTCGTAATTTAGTCAAAAAATTTTATAAAGGTACACTACCCCAAAAGAATTTACGATTATACAAGAAAATGACCAAATAGGTGTAAATTGAAGCTGAAAAATCTGGAAAAAATATATGTTACAATGAGCACTTAAAAAGACTGATACGTTGGTGAAGATAAATGATTATGTACTAAAGACTGTAACTTTATAATATTATTTCGAATTGTGCAGATTTAAATCATAGTCTAAAAGTATAACTGAATCTGAAAAATGTCGCACATAATTTTTCCATATTCGAAATCCGTTGACGTCAAGGGGCTGAACTTTTCCAGTAGTGTTTTAAATATTTCTTCGAAGAGTATCACTACTGTACCACGTACAGTGAATAAATAAGTCTAATGATGATTGTTGCTCTGATAAATTTTATTTTATTGTTGCCTCCAACATACATTTTTTTCAGATTTTTTCTACATGTATTTACACTCATTTGGTAATTTTCCTATATAATCTTAACTTATTTTGGGATAGTTTAACCCCATCAAAATTTTGAGTAAAGTGATAAATTCACATTTTTTACCTATTACTGTGAGAAAATTTTTTGTTTCGATCTCGTTCGCGAAAATTACTTTAGTTCACAAAAACATGATAAAATTCCTTTAAGGGTGGTTACCCCTATAAAGTAATTTCTCGGAAAATACCAACAGACGTGAACTTTATTTTACCATTGTGTGTAACATATATTTTTTTCAGATTTTTCAGCTTCAATTTACACTTATTTGGTCATTTTCTTGAATAATCGTAACTTCTTTTGGAGTAATTTACCCCCATAAAATTTTTCGACTAAATTACGAAATTAAAATTTTTTAATCCTCTTTGTGAAGAAATTTTTCTGCTTGGTTTTGTATGAGAAACTTACTTTATTTTGCAGAAACATAATAAAATACACTTAAGGATGGTTACCCCCTATAAAGTAATTATTCGGAAAAATGCAAAAACATGTGAACTTTAGTTTATTATTAGAGGTGTGCATCCGTTCCGATCGAATTGTCAGTGTAAATAAGGTACCTTTTTGGCTACATTTAGAACATTTTATTTTTCGAAATTGAGTTTAATTCTAGAAGCAATTTATACCTCAATGAATTGTGGTATAAATTGAGGGCCTGGATCGAGAAAGGTAACCTGCGCTCGAGATCGAGTAAAAGTATTTTCCAAACGTTTCGGAGGACGGAAATTTTAAAAGCCAATAAATTACTTTTTAAAAAATATAGACTTGTAGAAAATGACAAGACGGAACTTTCTTCTGTTTTCTGTTTTTTGATCGGATGATTATTTTTAATAATAAGCATAATAAACTAAAAAAAAATTTTCACAAATTCAATTAGTTTTTAAGAAATAAATCGTCGTAAGTTGGGCAAATATTACACTCGAACTTCCATGTAGTGGACTTCCATTGACTTCCATCTAATGGACTCTTGTTTATATATATATATATATCACTATATATAGTAGATAAGGGAAGTGAGGGGCAGAGAGAGAGGAGTCGCGAGCACGGCAGTATCGTAGCTATAAAGGGGGCAGTACCCTAATTTTATAAGTATGTATCACTCTAATAAAGTATATTTTTTTTGACGGAAGAGTGATTTAATTCTTTTCAATTTTGCTCAAAATTAATTAATTTTGGTGTAAAAAAAACCACTATACATAATAAAAAAAGTATTTTTTCAGCATTTTAAATAGCGCGCCAAAAACCAAGTATATACGTACCTGTCGATCTTGACTTGCGCGTTTCACGCGTCCCACATTCGAGTCCACTACATGGAAGTTCCAGTGTATTGAAACTGGTTCAAACTTGATATACGAACGAAATATACCCTAGCGATGCTTACAAAACAAATAAAAAAATTTAAATCGTCTATTGTTTAATAATATTTAATTGCAAATTGAGACAGATCGGTAACCTCGTTTTTTCAGTTTTGCCGACAAAAAGTATCGAGGGAACTTTAGAGTTGATGCAACTTGCAGTGAGACATTTTTTCCTTACTATTAAAGGAAGATTTTTGGAAATTGGCAGATCGATTCATTGAAAATTGGCGGAAATATGCATTTTACAAGAAAGCATGGGACGCCGCTAACGATAGCTCCGCGAGCACTGAGCACCATCAGGCAGCGGGCTATCCATTTCACCGTTTGGCTTTCCAGAATTAAATTTTGAATGATTTTTTTATGCTTATCTGCTTAAACAGATAGTCCGCTGCCTGATGGTGCTCAGTGCTCGCGGAGCTATCGTTAGCGGCGTCGCATGCTTCCTTGTAAAATGCACAATTTCCGCCAATTTTCAATTAATCGATCTCCCAATTTCCAAAAATCTTCCTTTAATAGTAAGGAAAAAATGTCTCACTGCAAGTTGCATCAACTCTAAAGTTCCCTCGATACTTTTTGTCGGCAAAACTGAAAAAACGAGGTTACCGATCTGTCTCAATTTGCAATTTAATATTATTAAATAATAGACGATTTAAAATTTTTTATTTGTTTTGTAAGCATCGCTAGGGTATATTTCGTTCGTATATCAAGTTTGAACCAGTTTCAATAATATTTGCCCAACTTACTACGATTTATTTCTTAAAAACTAATTGAATTTGTGAAAATTTTTTTTTAGTTTATTATGCTTATTATTAAAAATAATCATCCGATCAAAAAACAGAAAACAGAAGAAAGTTCCGTCTCGTCATTTTCTACAAGTCTATATTTTTTAAAAATTAATTTTTTGACTTTTAAAATTTCCGTCCTCCGAAACGTTTGGATAATACTTTTACTCGATCTCGAGCGCTGGTTACCTTTCTCGATCCAGGCCCTCAATTGCTTCTAGAATTAAACTCAATTTCGAAAAATTCAATGTTCTAAACGTAGCCAAAAAGGTATCAATTTACACTGACAATTCGATCGGAACGGATGCACACCTCTATTTATTATCTTGTGTCACATATATTTTTTTCAGATTTTTCAGCTTCAATTTTCACCTATTTGGTCATTTTCATGAATAATCGTAACTTCTTTTGGGGTAGTTTACCCCCATAAATTTTTTTGACTAAATTGAGAAATTTAAATTTTTAAACCCTCTTTATGAGGAAATGTTTCTGCTTGGTTTTATACGTGAAACTTACTTTATTTTGTAGAAATATAATAAAATGCACTTAAGGGTGGTTACCCCTTATAAATTAATTTCTAGTGAAAATATAAAAACATGTAAACTTTGTTTTATTATCGTGCGCAATATATATTTTTTCCAGATTTTTCCCGTTGAAATCAAGCTTGTTTGGAAATTTTTTGTATAATCGTAACTTCTTTTTGGATAGTTTACCTCCAAAAAATTTTTTTTATCAAGTTGACAAAATCACATTTTTCATCTCTTATTGTGAGGACATTGTTGGAGTTGGTTTGATTATGAAAGATTCTCTTATTATATGCGAAACAATCAAATGGGTGTTTGGTACTACACTTTTCGGGGGTGGTTTTTACTCCCTAAAAACCATTTTGGGCACGTAAGAAAAAATACGAGTCGCTTAGTTTTTCGAGTACTACAACATATGTGAGAACAAAGAAAATCGGAGGGGGACACCTACCTAGGCTTCCTTGTCAGCCGCTCTAATCTCAAAAAAAGTTATTTCCAAAAGGTATTCTTTTTTAATTTTAGAATATTGGTTTGTTTTTTCTATTGCTGGGGGCTTCACCTCACGTACTCCCCATCGGGGCTTCGCCCCTGTTCCCACCAGGGCTCCGCCTCAACCCATACTTCACCCAGACGATCTTCCAGCTGAACAACAAATAGGGAATCGAAAACTTGCATATTTTTGACACTTATTGAAGAAAATAACATATGCACCTTGGGAGGGGAGCATTTTTGTCTCGCGTAATGTTTGCATCACTAATCTTCTGTCTCGGGGCGCCTTCGGCGCCCTCGATCTACGCCTCGTTCTGTAACCATCGAATTCAATAAAAAAATGCCTGTTTCCCTCCCTTGGTGCATAATATATTATGAAATCTCTTTTGAAAAATCTTGAAAAAAACTCTAAAAGCTTGTGAATTATTTTGAAATCCTGTATAATTCGTTGAAATTTATTGGAAATACTGGCCAGCTTTTGCATTTTTTTAAAGATATCTTGAAATTTTTCAAATTATTGGAAACCCCATCAAATCACATAAAATTCTTTTGAAAATCCCTTACAATTCTTTGTTATTTATATAAAGTATATGAATTATTTTGAAATTCATTAAAATTTTGAAATCAACAAAATTTGTTTGCATATTATTACTTTTTATGAATCCCCATTTATTGCAAAATAGGGTAATAGGTACAGTGATTGGCCACTTTTGACAATGATTGTCCACGATAAAATTATCATATATTAAGAAATATTGACAATTAAAACTTATAATAAATAGCGTAGTGTGTTAAGAACAATCTTGCTCTGTTTATTAATACATAGTTTCATTTGTGAACATTTGTTAATTATGAATATTTAAAGCAAATAGCCAATAATTTGGAGGGTGGCCAACCATTATATCAATTACCGTACATCTTTTATAATTCAAATCGAAAATTAATAACTTTTTTCAAAAACGTCTTAACAATTTTTTTTATTCTTGGAGTAAAAAAATCCCATATATTTCAAGGAGCTTTCAATTAAAGTTGATTCAACATGCAATCAAATCTGAAGAAAGGACAACGGCAACATTGAAAAAAGGATCCCAATTTTGAAATGATAATTTTCTCTTATAATTTACGACAGGCGGGTGACATGGAAAAAATTCAAATTTAATTTATTTTAATTATTAAAACACGTTTTTTGCATATATTTATCTTGGGGAAATATTTTAAAGTATTTTAAATATCTAATAAATTAATAGGTACTAATGAAAAGGTGAAGAAAACATTATTTTTATGACTATACACGAATACACTTCTCACAGAATACCAATAATAATTCTACAAAAATATTAAATTTTTAGCATTGACATATATAACTATCGTAAACTATGAAAATAGTAAATTTCAATTAAATTTGATTTTTTTTTGGACATGCATAATGCTTGTTGAAATTAACACATAAAAGTTAATATTTCTTCTTAAAATTAGAAAATAATTTATTTTGCTTCGTTATGATAAACCAGTAAAAAATGAAGACGCCTATAAAAATAAATTATGTTAAAAAAATATCTATTGTTACAAATATGTCGAATACTTTTAACGATTTATATTATACAGAATAGAATTTATAGAATAAATAAATATTATAAAGTTGTAGAATTAAAAATTGTATTTGTGAACGATATTTAAGTAGTAATAAGTACAGTATAGATAAAAATACATAATTATTTATGTATTTTAATCATGTAGACATCTGGTAGACACATAATTTACATAAAATGTAAATCATTTATTTATATAGGTACATTGGCGAATTTTAAAAATTAAGTACAATATAATATTTTCCAAGTAATCTATTACTTCAATGCGACAATTTGCTAAAGTAAAAATTGCTGAAAACAAGAATTTTAAAAATTCGCCAATGTTCCTATATAAATAAACGATTTACATTTTATGTAAATTATGTGTCCACCAGATGTCTACATAATTAAAATACATAAATAATTATGTATTTTTATTTATACTGTACTTATTACTATTTAAATATTATTCACAAATACATTTTTTAATTCTACAACTTTATAATATTTATTCATTCTATAAATCCTATTCTTTATAATATAAAACGTTAGATATATTCGACATGTTTGTAACAGTAGATATTTTTCATAACATAATTAATTTTTATAGACGTCTTCATTTTTTACTGGTTTATCATAACGAAGCAAAATAAATTATTTTTTTAGTTTTAAAAAGAAATATAAACTTTTATGCGTTAATTTCAACAATCATTATACATGTCCAAAAAAACAAAATTTTATTGAAATTTACTATTTGCATAGTTTACAATATTTACACATGTCAATGCTAAAAATTTAATATTTTTGTAGAATTATTATTGGTACTCTGTGAGAAGTGTATTCGTATATAATCATAAAAATGTTTTCTTCACTTTTTCATTAGTACTTACAGGTACTTATTAATTTATTGGATATTTAAAATACTACAAAATATTTTCCCAAGATAAATATATGCAAAAAAATGTGTTTTAACAATTAAAATAAATCAAATTTGTATTTTTCCCATGCTATTGAATAATTATCGGCCTAAAAGTACAGTCAGCGCCGCCACTCGGCTATGGTCAACATTTCCGTCATTTTCAGTGTTGAGTGTCACCACCCGACTGATTTATGACAATAAATCCCTTTACAGTTCAGTTTTGTTGGTTTTGTCGTCTGAAAATAAAAAATTAAGTACTCACCGTATTGACTTCGACAGACATATTATCTAACATACGCAACAAAGTCTCTAGTTTGCGAATATGGTATCGATGTTTTTCGAGTTTTCCTTTAAGTTCATCCATTCTATCCTGCTTGTCTTTATCTAACCTTTTCTTCTTCCCAGCAAGTAAGGACTCGATTTCCGATTCAAAGGTATCGAGCTAGAATAAAAACGCGAATTAATAAGAAATCAGAGTTTTCAATTTAAAATCGATGAATATTCACAAGAAAAGTATGCGCAATTAAATTAAAGGACATTTAAACTAATCCTCTAGTCAATTTATCTACATTCAAACTGAATTCAACTCAATTGAAAATTAATGCAACTAAATTGAAAGTAAATGCAAAGCGAATTAGTATTAACAAGGTGTTCACTTAAATCCTAAAAAAATCCCGTGATAATTCTTTTTTTTCAGGCATAACTTTTCTTAATATTTCTAATTAAAAAATGTTTTAAGAAAATGTTACACAAATACACAAATTCAAAAGATTCCAAACCATTTTAAACGATTTAAAAAAAAGCAAGGAATTTTAAAAGAATTCGAAAGAGTTCAAGGATTTTCAAGAGATTTTAAAATCTGCTAAATATAATTAAATCTTTTGAGATTTTCGAAAATCTATTAAAATCTTCTTAAAAATGTTGAAATCCCTTTGAAATCATTCAAAGCCTTTCAATTTTTCTTTGAAATTTTGATGAATTCTTTAAAATCTGATAGATTTTTTGAAATCTTTTAAAATCTGTCGAAATCCCTTGAAATCAATCAGTCTTTTGATATTTCTTTGAAATATTTTTACAATTCTTTAAAACCTGTAGAATCTCTTGAAATAACCTACATATTTAAATCTTCTGCGATCTCTTTAAGGGGTCATTCTAGTTTAGGCGCTTGAAAAAAAAGGCTATTTTTATGAATTTTTCTAGAATACACTCATAAATTATAGGTAAAAACATTTTTTTTATTTATTTTATTCACTTTTTCAATATAAAAAACAATACGTAAACGCGACTCTTCAAAAAGTAGGTACATGTGCGATGTTGATGAGATCTCGAAGACGGACCATCTGAAATAAAAATTTCAAATTTTTTTAGATTCAGTGTGACACTGGCTCTCGCGCA
>JAUESH010033680.1:0-10215 GCA_032275165.1 Synergus magnus
AATTCATGGATTTTTGCCATTGTGACTACACACGTGTGCACCCGTGCATTGTCCTGATGGAACAGCACTTTTTTCTTTGACAAATGCGTTCGTTTTTTCTTCAAATCAATATCGAATCTGTCCAAAAGCTCTGAATAATATTGGCCGTTGATCGCTTTACCCTTCTAAAGGTAATCGATGTGAATTATACCGCGCGCATCCCAAAAAACTGTGGCCATGACCTTGATGGCCGACAGACCTACCTTGGCCATCTTTGGTGCACGTTCACCCGAAGAAACCCACTGTTTCGATTGTTCCTTCGTCTCTGGTGTATTGTAGTGGATCCATGTTTCGTCTACGGTTACGAAACGGCGCAAAAATTCGTTCGGATTGCGGTTGAACATCGAAAAACACTCCTTTGAAGTGGTCACACGTTTGCGCTTATGGTCGAGTGTGAGCAATCGCGGCACCCAACTCGCGGATAGTTTTCTCATGTCCAAATATTCACGTAAAATGTGATGTACCCGTTCAGTTGAGATGCCTACAGCCTCAGCCACCTCACGCACTTTCATTCTCCTATCGTCCAATATCATTCCATGGATTTTATCGACGATTTCTGACGTGATGACCTCTTTTGGGCGAACTGAACGTTCGGCGTCATTTGTGCTGGTACGACCACAACGGAACTCAGTAAACCACTTCTTAATCATTGAAATTGATGGTGCAGAGTTCCCTTAATATTTATCAAGCCTTTCCTTTGTTTCAGTGATGATTCTTTACGCAAAAAATAATGCTTAATCAGCACACGAAATTCACTTTTTTCCATTTTCGTTAAAACTCACGAGGTTCTGTGCTTTCAATGACTGTCAAACACAAACTAAATGACCCAGCTTGCTCAAAATTTAACAGTAGTCTATTCATAGATTGCGTTGACCGAAGCAGTGTTGCATTTAAAATTACTGCACGGGAAATTCAAAAACTCACTGACTTATCAAACAGCCCTCGTACTATTAGCAAACGACTACTTCGTAGAAGAGCAGAAGAAAAACGAGTTCAAAATCGTCTAAATTATCAAGAGTCCAGACCTGATTCAGAAGATAGTCCCAATGAATCAGATAACCCAGTGCCTCCAATTCTTCGAAAAAATAAGAGCGTCCTGCCATGTTTAAATATTCCATTAGCGGCATATCCATCTCCTACTTTACCCAAAACTGCTCCTGTGAAAGCTCCAGAACATTTTAAAGAGATATTTTCAGAAGAAACAGCATCCGAAGAAGTTACAACAAAAGCAGTCCAAGAAGGGCCCATAATAATACTGAGCCCTCCACAAAATAGTAGTGAAGATAGTTCATCGGAAAATGAAGATAATCAACAAAAAGATAAAATAATAACTAGGAAAGAATTACGAAAATCATTCTTCCAGTTTAATGAATCTCTAAAAGCGCACCAAGATTGGATAGAAAAAGATGAAGTTTATGATGATAACAATACTAGAGCTTCTTCTAGAATTACTGCGATATCAGAAGGTGAAGACGATCAGGAACTCCTTATTGCAATAGAAGAACTTGAACCTGATAGTGAAACGAAATTTACTAAGAGAATTAATTCAGTCATAAATTGGGCTGAAAATAAGCTACAAGAATTAGAAGCAAGAAATCTACACGAAGAAGAAAATTCTGATTCAGACTCCCTAACAACTAAAAATCTTTCACCTCGAAAGATATCCCCAGAATTCAAAAAGCGAAAGAGTGTGACTTTCGCACTTCAACCAGAAATTCCCTCTACTCCTGATACGTTGGAAACTTTCTGTCCCTCAGCCTGTGGCGCACCTCAAGCCCTATCAACTCCATATCAACCATCTAATGGAACAGAAACTTCAAAAGGCTCTTCAAAATTAAAAGTATATTATAAACCTCGACGCGTAGAAATAAATAGTGAGGAAATGCCTTCAAGCTCTTATGCTAAGTCTGACCAAACGCATGTGTCTGACCAAACGCGCACATCTGTCACTAGTATTCAACCTTCGTTACCAGCAATGTACACTCAACCCCCTAGTATGAATACTTCATCATATTTGGAAACAAATAATTATTCAGAAGAAAAGAAATTAAAAATCTGCTCGTGGAACGTTTCCGGAATTAGAACTCTATTAAAAAATAATGGGTTTGAATATATTAAGAAACAAGATGCTGACATAATTGCAATAAAAGAAATAAAATGCAATTATGAAAAATTACCAGAAAAAGTAAAATTAAAAGGATATTATTATTACTACATGGATAGTATGAGGAAAGGATATTGTGGTGTAGCTATGCTTTCAAGAATCAAACCAATTAATGTTTTATACGGGCCACAAAATGATAATTTTGACGATGTAGGAAAAGTCTTAACAGCGGAATACGAGAGTTTCTTTTTGATCAACGTATACGCTCCATATGTTGGCATTGAGTTAAAAAATTTATCAAAGCTAGTGGACTAAAAATATTGGATGGAGACTAGATTACTTCATAATATCTGCAAGAATAAAAAACAAAATATGTGAAAGTACAATTAGGAATGATATTTATGGTAGCGATCATTGCCCAATTGAACTCTGGATTTATTTAAATCAGAAAGCACAACAGCCTAACTCACAACCTTCTTTTGAAATAAAGAGTAGCAGAGAAAACTTAACTTATCTAAAACAAAACTACGTACATTTTTTATCATCTGATTGTGAATTCACTACTCCAATAGGAAGATTGTTGAAAGATATTGGAGCCATCGATCCACAAGAATTAAAAGAAAAGCGTCCTAAAATATATACGGTAATCATCAAGCAATATCATTTTGACAAACCGCAAGAAGAAAATCTAAGAATTAGATTATACAATCTACGTGAAGCCTTGGAAACGGAGAATATCAATTCTTTCAGAGTCTCAAACAAAGGAGATTTAACAGAAGTTTTGCCAAAAGGTACATTTTCAGACATTTTAAAGAAAACGTTTGAAAGTATTACCATTAAAATCACAATATGTTTTGGAAAAGTAAGTGTGCCTCCAGAAAAAGATCGCGAACAAATAATAATAGAAAACCATGACCACTTGTCAAGAACAAAAAATTATCCGAGCCAAAACTCATGAGCCCATGATTATAACAGACACGCCTATAGATGCTTTTGATAAAGTATCATTAGACACCGTTGGACCACAGCCTATCACTCCTGATGGAAATCGACACATTCTTAATATTCAAGACAATCTAACAAAGTAAGTCATAAGTAACCTTTTAAGAAAATTAAAATATTCGGAATTAAACAAATAACTACTTCAGGATACAGACCGCAAACTAATGGATCCTTGGAACGTAGTCATGCAGTATTAGTTGATTACATTCGATCTTATGCTAACTATTATGATGACTGGGACAGATTGCTACCTTTCGCAATGTTTTCCTATAATACGTCTATTCATGAGGCAACTAACTTCACATCGTTTGAATTAGTCTTTGGGAAAACAGCGAGCTCTCCTAGTTCATTTCCTTCATGTGAGAAATTGGAAACTTACGGATCTTATTTAAAGGATCTAGTATTGAGATTATCGGAAATTAAAAATATCGCGGCAAGAAATTTAATAAATTCAAAGCATAGATCTAAAGAAATTTACGACAAGAAACTAAATTCATTTCTTGGAAAAATAAGAGATAGTGTTTATGTAAAAAGGGAAGCAAAAACTAACTAACTAGATAACAAAAGTCATGGACCTTATAAGATAATAGACATACTAGACAAACATAACGCAATCTTAGAAACCCCGGACGGAAAACGGTTTCAAAAACATTTAGATAAGCTTAAACTTGCCTATATGTAATTTAAATAATCAACAAAAACTATTCCTTTCAGAAAAAACATGGCTGAATCAACGATCCTCACTAAACTCCCCCTAGGACAAATCTACCTCACATCGAGCAGACCAAAAAGCGAAATAGAAAACTTGAACTTTGCGAAAGAACCTTTAGAGGAATTAACCGCCGAGTACGACTTTTCCAAACCGATTTACAGTCTACACCGTACCGAGGGACCAGCTCATGATCGAAAATTTTATGTCAAATGTGTCGTTGAAGATGTTAAGTGTGGAAATTCATTTGTCCGAATTAGTGACGGAGAAAGTAGAATCAGACTAGCCGAGCATGTAGCGGCCAAAAAGATATTAAAAGACCTGGAAGAAATGTATTTCTTTAGCGAAGAGGAAAATGTAGATCGCGAAACGGAAGATAAATATGTTATATGCATGGATAATGAATCTAGGGTTCTGATTAAATTGTATAAGTGGGAAAATTGTTGCGAGTATTGTTATTTACGGGGACATACTATAAAAAACTGTAATAGACAAATAAAACGAAATAAGGACATTCATGAGAGAAATGAACAAAGTGATGTCACGGAAGAATACTTTTTGGGCCCTCCAGAAGAATCAGTTAATTCAAACTTAATTTATTTGTCCTTTTGAAAAATTTTTATTAAATCAATTATTAATTTGGAGCAATCGTGCCTTCGATTAAATAAGGTTCCAAAATCATTTCTTGTAATGTATAACGAACTTGACACTTTTTACTGCATTTTCCATCGAAACAATCATATATCCTTAATATTTTTTTGATAATCATTCCAACCCTTCTAACTATTACAACTTTAGAGTAATGTTTTCAGAATAACAACCCCTTAAATGTCTGTAGGCACGAAGATTATACGTTAATGTATATAAAAATGTAGTAATTATGCATAAATCTTTAAACGTTATAACTAACTTATGATAATGGATTATAATAATTATAAGCTAAAAACATGTATAATAAATTATAACCTATATTCAATAAGAACATAATAAAAAAAAAATTTTTGAAGTAAATCTTAATTAAATAAAGAAAGACGAAAGAAAGAAGGGAGGGGACATGGTGGTCGCCTTCTTCTTTCCTCTTTCTATATTTCGTCAACTTTAAAAATTCTATAAATCATTTATATCACAATCTCTGAAACCAAATTATAAAAATTAAATGTCCTTCATCAAAACATTATAATTTTTTTATCACTATGTTTTGTAGTCACCTTTTGTATGTCACCTTTTGTAAAGAAAGACGAAAGAAAGAAGGGAGGGGACATGGTGGTCGCTTTCTTCTTTCCTCTCTCTTTATTTCTTTACAGGTAAATAAAGGAAACATCAAAAATATAATTTTACAACATTTATTAATATACTTTTCCCTGTGTAGATGGAACTGATGGATTCACTCTCTTTAAAGTGGAAATTGTGGCTGTTTCTTCTATGTTCACACATCATAGTAAGCACGGCCCTGTATGAGATCCAACCGCTAAAGAAAAATGCAGGGTTATTTTACGAAAAATTGGAACCTCTACGCTTGACCCAAACCTACTGGAGGATCGTGATATTTCTGGACATTGGAAACTTCAGCCAACATCTACAAATTGACAAAATGAAGGAAGACCTCAATTATACCTATATTAATTGTCTCAAAAAGGAAGCAGGAAAGGATTGTATTAATGATATTAATTGGAATGTCTTAAGGGCAAAACTCGACCGAGTTAAAACCAGAAACAACAATTTAAACATAATTTTATCAAAAATTCAATACTATAAACACGAATCTACTATACAATCCAGAACTATGCAAAAACGCAGAACTCCAATACTAGGGTCCATAGGATCAATTATAGGACCAATAACTGGACTTTTAACTGAAGGAGGTGGAGAAGAATACACAAATTCCATTAATGACTTAGACGAAAGACAAAATAATTTAAGAAAAATCATAAAAAAATAAACTCACTTAGTAAAAGCTGAATTTAAAGAAATTCATAAAGATCTACAGCTTAAAACAGCTCTTATTGACAAAATCATTGATCACATTCAAATGGAAGAAGAAAGAATAAATTATTTAACCTTCTTTCATTCTATAAAACAATGGTCTTCACGTGCTAAAGAAAAAATTGATCATTTACTTGATATTTTATCTCAATTGAATAATATAGTAATAAGCGCCAGACAAAAGAAAATACACCCATCGTTAATAACTAACAATCAACTTCAAAATATCATAACTGAAATTTACTCTGAAGCAGGTAACTATGAATTTCCAATACCAAGCACACATGTAAAAGCAGAAGACTTGTGTCAAATTAGAAAGGCTGACATTGCTTACCATAAAAAAAGACTGCTCGTATCTATAGATATTCCTCTTCTGGAAAGGAATATTGATCAATTATATAAAATACATTCTTATCCAGTTTTTCAAAATCTAATTGGAAATATCACTGGAACAGCTTACATAATACCAAACAAAACCACTTATCGCTTTATCTAGTGATGATCAAAAATTCTTTCTAGCAAATCAAGAATATCATAATTCATGTAAAAAGACTATTTTTTACACAATTTGTGAAATAAATCAACCAATATATCTAACCTCAACAAATTAATTTTGTGAAATATCAATGTTAATTAAGCCATCCATGGAAGTTTTTCAAAAATGTGATGTTAGAGTTAACATAAGAGACGACATATTTTGGACACAAATACCGTCACTTCACGGTTGGTTATATTCAACAAATAAACCTGAACTTCTCACCGTTAATTGTCCAAACAAGAAAACCGACAGAGTATACATTTCTGAATCTGGAATTTTGAGACTAGGAAGTGGATGTACAGCAAGAATAAAAAGCACCACATTAACAGGAATCACTATATGGCAAAATAAAGAAGAATACATATACAATCCAGATATTGATTTGAAATTAACTAATATATCCTCAATAATAGCTAAATTTCCAGCTGAATTTCAACCTACACATATCAAAATATTTCAAAATCAACCTGCTAAAATTTGGGATGAACAACATCATGGAGAGCCATTAACAAAAATTGAAGAACAACTATTAGAATTTGAAGAAGAACAAAATTATCATAAATTAAAAAACCATACAATTATTGGCACCTCATTTGGATTCTCTCTAATTATATTGTTAACAACAATATATTGTGGAAGAAAACTAATGATAAAAACTTGTCAAAAATTTAAAAACAAACCCACAAAATCGTATAACAACGATAACGTGGAAACAAAACTAGAGCCCCTGTTGGCAGATGACATACCTAAACCACAATACAGCAAGGAAAAGATAGTGCCAACTTCACAGGCGCGAGTTCCAGCAACCAGCGTCCGAATAGCGTAGGAAACTTCTAATCTGTTTTATCGAGGACGATAAAAGACTTAAGGAGGGAGGACAGAAAACCAAAAATACTTTTGATTTTGTAAAAAATTCATCAAAACACAAGCTAATGCATATAAATCACCATAAAGGACCAATCACATTATAATAAAGATATAAGCAACATACCAACCAAACATACCATTATGAACAACGACGTGGTTATCATAATCATGGGAGCCCAGCACGTAATATATCTAATTAAAAACTCCACCTGCACCGAGAAAGAGACTGCCCAGAAGCAAATGAAGAAACTTGACAATATGGCGACGCGGAAAATGATTAGAAATAAAAATTATAAAAATAAGCTTAGTAATAATATTGATTTGTATTTATAATTTATTAATAAGCAGGAGATTTTATTTATAATAAATGTTGACACTTACTAATCTCATTATCACGTTTAATACAATTTTTTTAATTAGGAAGGTCAAATTATCATCTTTATTATAAAATGCATAAAATCAAAATATTAATGACATAATAAAACACTATTATTACACATAAATGAAGGGGTACAACGCATACGGCCGTAAGGACCAAATTTCGGAAAATCGGTTTATTGGCTTAAACTATTTGTTTCCCCCTAACTCATGTCCCTGTAGAAGATTTTGGTCCAGTTCGACCCGGAAGTAGGTCTAGGAAAAAACATCAGCGCATACGGGCGTAAGTGCCACGATTTGCGAGCGTAAGTGCCATGCTTCAAAGTGTTCAAAGCAAGAGAATATTTCATAGAGATTTTGGGAAAATAGTTTCCTCTCTCACCAAAAGCTGAAAAGTACTTTCTTGTTTTTGTTTAATTGAAAAATAAAGCAGTTATGCAACTTTTTGCGTATCGAAATTGAAATTTTTTGGTGTGCGCTGATATTTGGTCAAGGCTTCCTCTTACACGTTTATCCTTTTTAAAGCGTTCTTTTTGCGATTAAATAGAGTGAACCGAAAACTCAAAAGTACTTCCTTGTTTTTTTTTTAAATTCAAAAATAAAAAAGTTACGCAACTCTTTATGTAACAAAATCGGAGTTTTTGAGAACACGCTATTCCTATGACAAAGGTTTTCTCGGAGAAGGATGCTTCCTTCAGGATGTTCGTTTCATGGTTCAATAAAGCCTATCAGTACCTAGATACATTTTCACATTTTTTTGTTTAAAATTATTTACGTGAACGTTATACAGTTTTTTGTCTCTCCTGTAAAATTCGGGTTTTGGCACTTACGCCCGTATGCGGTGCACCTCTTCAAATATATAAAAACATAAATTTAGATGATGGTGATTGAGGCGACGAGAAATCAAAATCTTCATCCAGAAAAATCTCTTCACACTTCGGTATTTCTGGATCATACAAAGTTGTCCCACATTTGCATTGTATCACTCTCGTCAACATTTTGACATATCGACCACAGGGGCAAAATATATGACTGGTACCTCGCTCACTGAAAAGAAAAACAAAGGCAGTAAATAAAATTCAAATCAAATATGAATTTAATCGAAACTATTATAGAATGGTAGAAACCTACCCTAAGCAAATTGAAGACTGATGAGTACAATAGCGAGACATTGCATCATATGAAGGAGCAACAATTGCACATATCAAATTATAGAGTTCCTCAGAATGACAGTAAATGTTTTCTCTCGTGTCACGAATCTGCTGTGACTCAGACGGCATCGATGCAGGAATAATGGAAGAAGAGGCAAATGTTGTTCTCCTCAGGCGACCTCTTCTACAGATTCGCCCTCCTCTTGATCTTCTGGAAGACATGACAGCGCTTGCCCTCGAATCCGTTGAATCTTGCAAAGCTTTGTAAAGCGAGGAGTAAAAAGAAATGCCTCTGGTCTCTCGAAGTCAGGATTCAAGTCTAAAAGCAAAAGAAAGAAACAAAATTTAAAAATAAAATTAAAAATAAAAGAAAAATAAGAACAATTATTCACATGCATAAACTACACACACCTAAAATTCACCCACGCAAACACCCAATTCCCTAAATTCGTCAATTTTTTCAAAAATCCTTTGTTTTAAAGACAAAGAAGATACACGCAAAAGAACTCCTTTCCGTTTACTGTCCAAACGGTGAATTACATTAAAATCATTATTCGCAACATCCCAACCAAAATGGTTACGACACCATGAAACTAAAACCTCAACAAAGTGTTCTGGAAAAACTCCCCAAAAAGCTACATTGTGCACGCCCAACAATTCTTCAATATGTGAAACGCGCACAGCCAAGCTCTCAATCCTTGAAGTATAAGGTAACGAGCGTAAAGACACCTCCGTGGCGTTTTTTTTTTTTGCACAAGCTTTTGCAGAATTTTTACTAGTGGAATCCAGAACCGAAAGATCAAACGTCGATATGCATTGCTCAAATTCTTGAGATGAGCTCAATTCCAAAGAAGCAATAATTTCATTTACCGAAATAAAAGTTTCATTAGATAATTCTGACGCGTTATCCCAAGTCAATTAAAATTTCATCGTAATTATTTATTGGTGCCGTCATTACAACGCGAACTTCTGTCAACCGAACTGGACTAACATCAACAAGATCACTGATATCACTTACTTGGAGGAATCGGGCTTGCGGATTTCATCTCCAAGGACATGGGAATATTGTTGTCGTAGCAATAATCTTCATAAAGAATAGTAGAAGCCGAGGAAGAACACTTGCTATCCATTTCGACGGATGACTGAAGAAAACTCCTCAGAACAACCCAGCATCAACATTGTCATTCTGCAAAAATTTGATGACACCAGTATTTTGTAAACCAAAGCAACATGAAATGAACATCTGGCTTATTAAATCCAACACATATAACACCATAAGCATATAATACACTTACCTCATTTATATTCACATCCTATATGTTAATACACGGAAATATTATAATATGTCATTAAACACTTAAACTCAATACTAAGGTAAACCGACCATTACTGGGACAACTTAAAAAGTATGCCTAATACTGGGACAATAATAAATATTGTTGAG
>JAUESH010033738.1:0-10207 GCA_032275165.1 Synergus magnus
TTCTACTTTAAAACCTTAGCCCCTACAAATGATAGCGTGAAGAGCGTTAAAGTAGGGCCTATATTTCGACTCGGGTACATTTACTGTTTAATTTGCATTTTTATAAGTAATTTCCCGACAGGAATGGATTCTGTGGAGATAATAAATTATAAGTCATTATTGATGCGCCATTAGAAGAGAGTGAAAGAGAATCGGAAAAAAATTTCAAACGCCCCATCCATTTCCGAATATCGCGTCGTGAATTTCGCAAGTCACTCGTAATTCGCATAGCACTCTCCAATAATTAACTGACGCGTTTTAATTGCCGCGAGTGCACACACGCACTCTCGCGCAAATACCTCTGTGACTCAGACTCGCATTGGAATTTCACGATACCGGACACCAAATGCTTATTAAACGTGAGCATTCCGCCTATTCTAGGATCTACATAGAAATTTTCCATTTTCATAATGTGGCACTCTAGATCAATGAATAATGTATTTGGTAGCACTCAGCAAATACTTTCAAAAAGTAATAAAAGATGCTGCGCATAAATCAGCGATAAATTAGGTTTCTGGATAGATTACTGTGCAGGTTCCATTTCTGTGTATGGTAGGATACTTTTTACTCGTCCTACATTTCAGAAAAGGAAGTAAAAAGTGCAAATTTCAGCTTCCACAGCTTCCTTAACTCCAGATAAAAAATGGATTGCTAGTCACACTCAATCAGTGGAAAGTAGTAACGGTAAGTCAAGATCAGACACGATAATTTGCGTTCGGTGTTATGAAAAACCGAGTATCGACGTCCGATTATTATCTTTAATCTCAATTTTGTATTTACATAAGTTAAGTCATTATTCTTTACATGTATCGGCTGGTGAATAATAAATAAATTATAAAATCAGTCTGCTATGTTGAATTAACTTTATGCAGATTCATACCAAAAACCAAGAGCGGTTGAGGGAAAAACCGAAAAGGCGTGCGATTATTTTCTTATACTTATTACACGTCAAAAAATTTAATGACATCCTGTCTTGAATTATTCGAATATAGATTTTTTATACAAATTAGACCAGTGCAACTAAACGTTGTATAATGATGAAAATTTCTAGTTAAATGATTTTCGAGTTAATTGCGAGAGAATATTTGTTGAGGTATAATCATAGGTTATAATAAAGAAGCAAAATACAAAATTATGGGTTGTTTCGAGAGGTTAATCAAGCATCGTCGCAATTTATCTGTTGAAGCGTTGCACACAAAACGTGTTTATTAGTACCTGTGTTTCTTGCTGTGAAAGCATGCTCGCTATGAACTATAATATACTTTCTATTTCACCCGAATTGAGAATGACTGTTCTTTCTGACGAACAATGCAAAAAACTTATATTACGATAAGCAATGTAGACCATTCAATGAATTGCGCTGATTTACAAGACGTGTAGATTTCAGATTTCCGAGTTCAAAGTGGGGCATTTAATTACTTTCTGCCCATTACTAATCTCGTAGTATAATTCCCGTTTTTTAATTGCTCGCGGTGGTATGGTTTCTCTTTTAGCCTTTACATAAGTACAATATTGATTTTGATAACTGCAGATGGATTAATCTTGTAATTATTGTCGTTTATATATCGCGAATTTCATGAAGCACAATGAAAATAATTATTTGAAGAATTTAATTTAGGCCACGAAAATGCCAACTCGGCAAAGACCACTTAGAGGTGGTCCCTATAACTATTAAGTAAAAGAACGTGACTTGAGGACCAATTTCAAGTTGTTATTCGCCTGACCTCAATTAGTTAATAGTAAAGTTACCTTATTTTACATTACGTCAAAACAAGTTACAATTTGGATCCATAATCTTGCAACTTTTCTGGAGTTTTGTTAAATTGGAAATTTTTTACTAATATTCATTCAGACTCTTGGTATCCAGCAAGTGATAAACAAGTGTAACCTCAGAAGTAATGATAGTTCAGTTACTCACCATAATTGTAACATAGCCTTGTCGCCCAAGTTCACGTGAAAGAACATCGTGGAGAACAGCATCTGCAACAGAAAGTTACAACTCTTCATTAATAATATGAAAATAACCATGTAAAATGTATGCAAAATCCTATCTTAAAAAATTGGTGTAACGAAACGTCTCGAAAATCTCGCATACATTGCTGTTGCAAACCTGATTGGCTCTTGAATGACTTGAAGTTAAATGAAGAAATACAAACTAATGGCGCAAAAAAATTTCACGAAAACCTTCCAAATCCCTTATTAAAATTCTTTAAGATTTCTTAAAACTCTACAAAATCTTTTAAAAATTAAAAAAATCTTTAAAATGTCGTAAAAATCACTTGAAAATTGTCAAAATCCCTTAAAATTCCTAGAAACGTCTTAAAATTCCTCTCTGAAAAAAGTGATTTAACGAAATGTCCCTAAAATCTTGCATAGATTGTTGTTTCAAACCTGCTCTCTAAATTTGAATCAGCGAAATTTGATTGGTTTTTGAATGACTTGAAGTTGTAAGAAGTAAAATAAATAATCGTGCGCGTAGCGCGCGTATTGGTTTGCTAGTGTATGTAAAATGTATGTGAAATTCATGCAAATTCAGAACCATGTTTGAATTGAAAATTTTTTGTATTAATCGGAAGGTATGAGCGCAAATATAAAGAAATATTGCTTGCATTCTAAAAAACAGTTTTTTGTGTATAATTTGAATGAAGAGTTCTGAAAAATACATGCGGATAATAGAGATAACTATTCCTTGAGGTTAGTTGAGTGCAAATGCAAAGAATATTTCTTAGCAGGGAGGAAAGTACTGTTAGGATTTGCTTGGTACTTAGCACGATGTTGCTCTTCCGATACGGGCAGTGCTGTTACCTTAACAAACTCACTCACTCTCCTTTAGTTGTATTGTACCTTCCGCGTGTACAAAACGCTGTGACATGACTCCACACGTCTCTCGTAATTCAGATTCAAAAGTTACCTCAGGCTACAGTCACTAGCGCACTCGAGAAACAAATGGAATGCTTTTTCGAACTATTTATTAAAGTAGAAGTGGATAGAAAAAAAATAAAGCTTTTGTCTGGACCATCTTATTAGCCCTCAAATATGTCACCTGACAATTAAATTTTATTGGGATTCCCAGACTTCAGTAACAGATCGTGCTGAAAAACGTGAGGCTTCCAGACAGGAACGTTGGAACTGCTTCAGTGAATTTAATGCAGACATAAACGCATGTGAATTGGGTGTTTCGAAAGCAAAAAAAGGCGTTTCGAAAGAAACACCCTGTTTCCAAACAGGCATAATTAGCCCTTAGGGTTAGCGGGTGCGGTACCTTGCGTGCACGCGAACAGTCGCAGGATAAGTCACTCTATGTGAAAATTCCCTGGCCTTTCTCTCCCTTTCTCTCCTAGATTCTCTACTCTTTATTTTAAACTCCATCAGTCTTTCTTAGAACCAACGAGACGTTAACAATCAGCGAAACAACTCCGTTTGTACAGAAAGACAATTCGTGTTCTAGAGTAAGGCGAGAGGTGCCTCGGGAGAATCATTATAAATTGAAGTGGGTTTCGACTCTATGAAAAAGAAGAAAAACGACTTTACTGGATGTACCTGAAGTTCTGAACGTTCATATGAACGAAATATTTTTTCCCAATTCTTTTTTATCCAGAAATATTGTTCCAACTAAAAATAACAATACACATTACAAATTTCTTTCATACAGAATTATTTTCAATGCAAATGGATCAATATTTTAAAACTGTTTCTAGTTTAAAATACAATCAATACAAAAATTCGTTCATTTGAACGTTCAGAACTTTTCAGTTATCTTTACTGGAACGACACAATGTTTTTGTGACAGACATAAAAAATTTGAAAGAAAAAGAGACCTTGAAGATTTTTAGGTATGCTGTTTTTTATTATTCTGGAAGTAATTGTACCATAAAAATCCAATAGATGAATTCTGGGGATTCTCTGGTAAGAAATAATTACTCCCAACTCAATTGACAAAGTAAGTGTTGAGAACAGGTCGAACAAACTGTTCCCAGAATATTAAAATCACCATTTAGTAAAAGTGAGAAAACTATTTCTTGTTGCATAACGTTAAGTAATCTTTATGGTGACCGAAAACTTATGCCAGACACACTTATTTGCAAGATCTGGGAAATTGTGTGGAGTCTGAGCTACGATCCTTAGCTTATTTATAAACCTGGAGGGTACTTTGCAAGTAAAAAAATTCAAATGATACGACATTCACGAGGCGTGATTTTGAAAGGCGAAAGGTGAATCTCTTTTCTCTTAGACTGAAGAAGGTAGAGGCTAATACGAAGGAGAAATAGTCGATAAAGCAGAGTTTATTATGTCTTGAAAATGTACTCCGTACGTCGAGAGACGAAATGAATA
The DNA here is from genome assembly GCA_032275165.1 of Synergus magnus. Taxonomy (NCBI): domain Eukaryota; kingdom Metazoa; phylum Arthropoda; class Insecta; order Hymenoptera; family Cynipidae; genus Synergus; species Synergus magnus. The sequence continues at coordinate 4,372 of JAUESH010033738.1, forward strand.
ATAAACGAAGGGAGAGAAGAAGGGAATACTGAAAAGATCCTTTGCCAGCATTGCGGTGTCCGGTGATAGACAGATAAGACTTCAGAACGTTGTGTACACTATATACTGTATATCGGTATCAGGTTTTCGTGCTGCGAACCACTATCCGAGTTGGCTTGGATTACAAAGAAGGCATCGTGTGCGAGCCTAACTTTTTCAACGGTTGGTGATAATCTACGAGAAAAAAAATGCTGATTTATCTCTCTTTTGCTGAAGTTATACGTGTACTAAGAACGCACCCAATCTTAAAGATGTAATTGCGCCTGCCTTCATTAATTATACTAGAAAAATTTGAGCATGTAGGTGAAAGAATAGTGTATTGTGTGACTAGGGAGGAAAAAAAGATGTTTTTTGTGACTCCAGATGGTGATTTCTCAATACCGAACGTGATGGAGCTTTTTTGAGCAGAGATGCATAATCAGATACTTATGTAATTCGCATGCTCGGGTCTTTTTTTTTTTTGACAATAGATCGGTACATGAAGCATGTTGCATTGTTCATCTGTGAGAAGATAAAAATTGGAAAATTAATGCACGCCTTGTCCAAGGGCGTCTTTAATATTATACCAGGTCGACGATTCGTGTCTTGCGAACCTATGTGGCCTTCGATGAGCATACTCATCGTCCGACAGTGATTAACCATCTGCATGACCCCTAGCCATTGTTATGTAGTTCATAGTCTTTCTATCCCGCCTCGGTGCTGCGTAATAACTATCTGCAAGTATAGTTCAGCAACTGGGATCGACGGCCGACCTTCTGAGTTAGAAGTCTCCATAACCATGTACCAGAAATTTTGAATGTTCAAATGAATTAAATATTTTTTCCCAAATCTATTTTATCCAGAAATATTGTTTCGACCAAAAATGAAAATAGGCATAAGTTTCTTTCATACAGAATTATTTTCATTGCACACGCCTAGCCTCGATTCATTTCAACCCAAACAAAAATTTTTAAATTTCATAAAAACCTTTCAAATTATACGAAATTTTTGAAATATCATAAAAATCTCTTGTAATCCCTATAAATTCTTAGAAACCTCTTAAAATCCTTAACAATGATTGGAAATCTCTTGAAATTGTTAGAAATCCAGAGAATCTCAAAGAATGCGTGGAAAATGCCTTCGAAAATGAGCCTAGTGATTTTTTTATTTTTAGTCTTAAAATACTTCTTACTCACCCTAGAAACGAAAGAAAAATTGAAAGTGAAGAGGGCAAAATTGTTAGGGTTGAAATAAATCGAGACTAGGCTTGTGCAAGATCACTTTGATTATCAAATTAAGATAAAAATGATCCACTTTTGCTGATCAAATCATTAATGTATGTACAACTTCATTCACATCATCGTTTGAATTGTTTCCACTCGAAACAAAGTTCGTAGTTTCTGTAAGTAATAATTTATGTATCTCCAAAATCGGATCATTTAAATTCCAATTGTCAGATCAAGGAAAAAACCCTGAAATAGATATCAAAGTATTGCACCTATTTTTGATCCGATTTCGAGAGATCAAATAATTGAACTCGGATTTCCTTTCATTACTTTTGGTCACAGGAACAATAATAATTTCTCTTTATACATATATTAAAAGTCAAGTTTGATCAAGTTCATTTTCTTAACAATGGAAGACAACTGAATGGAATTGCAACCTTGAAGTTACCTAAGATGGTCAATCACATTTCCAAGTGCAGGCTGCACAATCTTGAATACCGTGAAATCCGATCATATCGTACATATGTTGCAGTTTGGCTGAACTCTACAAAACGCAGATACAATCGCATGATTAGCAGCAAGTCGAAGGTTAGAAAGGTGAAGGTGAAGTTAAAGAAGAACCGTCTATCGTACTTGACATTTGGCTACAAAGGAATCTGTGTCTAGTCAGTGTTACATGCGCTTGCCGATTTATAAATCCTCGTATAAAGTCATGTTCAAATTGAAAAAAGTATTTAGCATTGCGAAAAAAAGCACGTTCATATTCATGTTCAGCTTTTTTCCGTGCACAATACTTATAGTACCCATCAATGACTTTTCAGTTCTTTTTCATTAAATAACTCTCAAGTTAGAAATAATCTTAAACGGATCAATTAGCTTATTAACTTATGTGTGATATTAAGCAGGAATAGATATGGAAATCAGTGCCGTACGCAAGCATGCACGAAGCAAAATCGATCATGCCGATTTTCCTATCCTGCACTTTAACACTGACTTATCCACACAGCTTTGGAGAACTAGGTAAACTCGGGCACACGTTGTAATAAATAAAGGTGCGCATGCAAGCTTGCATGCCCGATTATTTATTACGTGGTTGCACACGTGTATGGGGCCCACGGTGCGAACTTGTACGCGCAAGTATGTATTTTGCCACGCTCGCGCTATAGGTTAAGTATACTATACATAAAGGCATTCTCGAGTGAGCGATTTCTTTATCCAATCACATACCAAGCGAATGGATCAATCGTTCCGTCCAGTCCCGTAACACCTTATAATTAGACTTTATCCCTCGGATGGGTGAAAAAGCCTTTACTATTTTACATTAAGGGCATGTGATTCATGTACTCTTTCAGAAGAAATTGAGAGTTCTAGAGACTGCCGTAAAAGCAAGTTGAGTTGTAATCATACCTTTTGCGTAAAGTGCACGTCATTAATCATAAAAAAAATATGTTTTGAAGGTTACCAAAGAAAGACTCCTAACACTTTAAGTTACTATTCTGATAATTCGAACCACGCAACTCTAAGGCTATGTCGATGATTTTTAATTGAATTCAGATGGCCTGGAGCACTAACTCTACACAGAAAACATTTCTCTGTGGCGTTAAAAAAAGCCTTCCTCAGAAGGATTTCTCTTGCCTTAGGGGAACTGCGTTTGCTGTAAAAGGACATTTTCTGAATAGTGAAATATTTCTGTTATAAGCACCTGTATAAGTTTGGTTATAGAGATATACCTAGATCTTCGATCTATTTCTGTAACCTTTGTTTCATCTCAAAAACAAGTATTTCTGTATTCAAAAATCCAAAAAAAGTCCTCACTAACTTATGTTTTGTTGTTTACAAATAGAAAACCAGTAATAAAAATAACTTGAAACTTTCACCTAAAACCAAAACTTTCAACCGACAACGTAGATCATTACGTAGCAGCGCTAATTACTTCTCATTCCAATTAAAAACAAAATTTTGATAGCAGAAAAATCAAGGAAGTACCATTGAGAAGTAGGAAGAGATCGTCTAATATTAAGCAGATATCGTTTGCGAATTTCCGCAATCTCTGGTGAATATGTTCTCTATCTTGGGAACGCGTATTCTTCATGTCGTCTTTTAATTCCTCAGGAAGAATGTATACAAGGAATTAAGCAGAGGAAAATTGGTATGTATCTACTTCAAGTATCGAGATAGGGGGGCGGAAATTGCATAATGTGTGAGGGTTGAACAAAAGGAGGAATATTTTTTCGTGAGAAATGCAAAATTTATCACTGAAAATTTCCATTAAATACTTATAATCTAAACTATGGTAAAGTGATTCTAAACCTATCAGAACATGTGATGGAGTCAAGAGTGTGCTAAAGTGACAATGATCTGTCAATGGCTTTCGATAAAAGCAATATTTGAGTACATTTGCTTATCAAAAAAACATGTGAACTTTGATTTTGGAACCAAACAAACTGCATTATAGGGAAAGAGCACCAATTGTTGGCACGCTCACCTATTGTTGGCACCCCCTTCTAATTTGCTTTAAACAACAGGAAAATGAAAATTTTTATCATATATTTTGCTCATATTATAGTATCTCAAAAAGACTACGTTATGTATTTTCCCGTTTTTGGACACCTTTTACTAAAAAGGTTCAGAGGATTCTAAACAATTTCAAATCAAAAGATTTTAAAATGTTTCAAGGGATTTCAAAAGTATACAAAATAATTGAGAATTTTTAATTCTTGAAATATACAAACTTGTAATTCCTTGTCTAATTTTAGGAATCTCTACAAGTTTCATAAAATCCCTTAAAATCCCTTATCATCTTTCAAAATCTGGTGAAATTCCTTTAAAAGTAAAAGCACTTGATATTCCTTGATATTCCTTAAAATTACTTAAAATTACTCAAAATTCCATGAAGTCTAATTAAATATCTTAAAATTACTCAAAATTCCATGAAATCTCGTTAAATTCTTTAAAATTCTTGAAAATCCAATGAAATCCCACCAAATCCCATAAAATTACTTAAAATTCCATGAAATCTCATGAAATCCCTTGAAATTTCTAAAAATCCAGTGAAATCTCGTAAAATCCCTGAAGTCCTTAAAATAACTTAATATTCCATAAAATATCTTAAAATCCCTTAAAATTTCATAAAATTCCTCGAAATAACGTGAAATCACTTAGTATCTCTAAAATGTCAATAAGTTTTGTAAAACCCTTTTAAATTTCTTAACATTATTCAAAATTACATGAAATTAAAAGTTTACCAAAAGTAATTTTTTCTAATTTCCCAAATAATGTTCACTAACCTTATATATTTTGAAATATTTTTTTACTTCACTAATAATAATTTATTTTTTACTTCAAAATAATTAATTTTATCACTTTAAATTATTTTGTGTCTTTATATAATCTTTTTCACAGCAATCGTTTTGAAAACGAAAATAATCTGAAGATAGTTTTCAAATTTGGTATATATTCACACAATTCGCGCAATTTCCAGACCAATCAGGTTTTCGACAACAATGTGTTCGATATATGGTAACATCACTTTTTTAAGATAGGAATACCTAAAGAGGAGATTATTGCATTGCACAGGAAATTTAAAAAACTTCTGCGAAACTTGTTTGCATCACCGGGTAAAGTATGAGGGATTTTGCTAACCCTGTAAGAGATTGCTATCCGGTGCTCCCATAATGAGTAACTATTTCGTATCGCAGAAGCACCTACTTGACCACCCACCTTCCTACCTACCCAACAACCTACCTATCCATATCTTGAAGTAAACTGCTTACAATCAGAGGGAGAAAGAGAGAGAGAGAGAGAGATAGAGAAAGACCCACCGTTTCTCCGAGGTGAGCCTGTATTATGTAAAGATATGAGTCGGGCAAAGAGTACCAACGCCGATACGTTATACATAACCGACTTTATAATACTTGTTCGCACATTTGCAGTGGGTCAACGAAGAAAGTGTACGCTCGTATTTACCGGCGCGTACACATAATTCTACGTTGCTGTCTGGGCTGACGAACGCCGCGCTGGACAGGACGACAGGTAATCGCTGATTATGCTCTGGGAACCCTATATTCAGCCGACAATCGATACGGAAAGATCGATAATTAAGATTTATCTCGCATGACCTAGTGTGCGCACCCTAACGTGTCTCTGCACGTGCTTTAAAGCTATTTATTTTAAAGCTATTATTTTTTGTTGGAACCTTCTCGTTGGTCCCTAAGATAAACCATTCGAAGGGGCACCTAACCCATTTTTCCTCTTCCGCTCTGTTTAGCGATTAATTATCCAAGGTTATAGTCATCACGTGTCAAGTATCAGAATAGCCACTGCCTTAACGCCAACCTGATTCTATCACAGTGCAAAAAATTATTTTAAAAATAGAGATCGTGAGTGGTTTAAGCTTCAGAATAATACAATTGTCCGTTTGCTGCTTGTTGAAGAAAGTAATGTCCAGTTTTAACCCTTTAGGGATTAAACCTAGAACCCGTTGAATAAAAATTATGAAAAAATTCAGGAATAATGTACCCGGTAACAAGGTGTGTATTGAAATGAATTAAAATGATTTCGAAAGTGATCAAAAACGGTATTGCTTTTAATTG
>JAUESH010033770.1:0-10205 GCA_032275165.1 Synergus magnus
GGATTTTCACTGATTAAAATCGTGAGAAAAGAGTCACTGAGAATCAGTGAACTTCCACTGATTCAATTTTAGAGAGATGAAGTTGTAAGAAGTAAAATAAATAATCGTGTGCGTAGCTCGCGTGTTGGTTTGCTAGTTTAAAAAAACGGGAGAAATAGTTACGATTTAGAGTTAGAAATGTAACATATTTCTATGCTTGGTACAAGCTTTACGAGTATAATCTTGAGATCATATAAAATATATTAAAAATCCTGACTGTTTTTAATTCTTTTGAAATCCCTTGAAATACTTGAAAATGTGGTATAATCTATTTTTATAAAATGCTACTCAGTAAAGTGATTTATTTATCGAATTTTCAAAAAATCCATCGTTTTAATAGTTCTAAATTTCTTGTGTAGTGGAGTTTCATAAACGAAATTGGCAATTACACAATGATTGTGAAATGGTGAGAAATTGTATATTGAACTCAAAGCCTCTAGGTGAATTGGAACCTGTCAGTTCGAATCTATTAAGTCTAGGTGACTTTGACGCGCTGCTGTCCATTTTCAAAGCATATCGAATAATGGTTCTCGGGTTTCTGCCCGTGTACAATAAATTCAAATTCAAATGCAGGAGAAGCTAAAAGTGAGCCACATAAGCTTCGACCGACATTTAGATCATAATTTGTGGTTCACATTCTCCAATTTCCTCTCCATATCGGAAAACACTCATATTGGGGATTTAAAAGCAATAACAGTTAACATTTTGAAATAACGTTTTTATTAGAGGTACAATTTCCGGGTAAATGTGATTCTAAAATGTGTGATATCAAGTTGCGTATAAATATCCATACAGAAATTGCCTAATTATTTATGAAAATATGAAGGATAGTTATGTTTATACATAAGAAAATGAACTAATGTTTTTTTTTTTTTTTTTAAGTAACGATGTTCCGTTAATTTGTTGAGTAGTATGGAATATTAAGGTTAAATGATGTTAAAGAGTGTTGGTCTACTATTCATTTTAGTTTTTTGTCAATATTTTAAATATTGATTATTTCTCATGCTGTGAAGAAATGCTCTCTAGCTCCGCTATGATAATACTTTTTAATAATTTTGAATAACTAGAGATTTAAAGATATTTCAAAAGATTACAAGAGATTTGAGATTTCATCAAATTTTAGCAGATTTCAAGAGATTTAACAGATTTATTAAAATTCAAAAACATTTTTTCTGTTTCCATTACTTCTAAATCTTAATACATTTTCAATTTTTTTTTATTTCCTTCAAATTACTTTAAATCTCTTGAAACCCTTTCACATGTCTTCATATCTTTGAAATTTCTTGAAAATCCTTAAATTTTTTGATATTCTTTTAAAATCCTTTGAAATTTTTTAATATCATTAAAAATCCCTTGTAATACTTGAAAATATTTTTAAATGATTGAAAATCTTGAAATGATGAAACGCCCTTCTTGACTCCCATGTGAGATACGCCCTTCTTGACCCCCACGTGAGATGCGCCCTTATAGACCCCCGCATGAGATACGCCCTTATTGACACCCACGTGAGATACGCTCTTATCGACCCCCACGTTAGATACGCCCTTATTGATCCCCCCTCGAACATGTGACATACGCCTTTTTTGGTCTTTCTTTGGTAAATATAAAATAAAAATAAAATAAAATTTGTTCAAAATGAATGTAAATTTCTATCATAAAATTATGAAAAATTAAAATAAATAAATGAATAATAATTATTTATAAAATTATTGATTCAAAATAAAAGTTTCTCAAAATTAATCTAAATTTAAGATTTAATAAAACAAATAACAAAATAATATAAAATGGGGGTTGGCGCGTGTAGTGCGCAGGGGAGCGAAGCCCCCTAATTCATCTAATATATTCAGATATATTTCTTTAGCATAAAAACAAATGAAAATAATTAAACTTTCGTGTTTTATACTTTTGTAATCTCACAAGTGAATTGAACTAGCACATTTCTTGCGAAAAGAAGATAAACTCGATAGTAAAGTGGAAATAGAGCGCTGCCTTTCTAGAGCCGTAAAATCACTTCGAGTAAGCAATTATTGTCCAGCCGTAAATGGCTGAGCCTCTATTTCAACAGATTTTTCCGGATAGCCCGAAGTTGCTTGGCAGGCGTCTCAAATGTAATGGATAAAACCGGTAAACTCCGTGGAGCAGCAATAAACACCATCGAACACCCGCCGGGAGAGTGTTTTTATTAGGAATAATGGACCCTCACACTTCTTTGTTATTAAGAAAAATTCTTCAGCTAGTTCATTGTTCAATATCAAACACGTTAAATAATTTCAAAAAAATTCATGTCAACTAGAAAGAAACAATGGAGGCCTTAGTTTATGTGAAAAATCTTTGGTCGCGCCCTTTTCAAAATAAAAAATGCCAATATTGTTTAACTTTTCGTGTTTTTCAATAAAAAAAAAGTAATATTAAATGATTTCAGAAGATTTCAAGGAATTTTGAAAAAATTTTTAAGTTGGCAAGTGACTTTCAATAATTTTAAGAACTTTCAAGTGATTAAAAAAGATTTAAAGAATTTTTTGTGATTTCGTAGAATTTTAAAAGGTTTAAAATCATTTGCAGTAAATTCATAAAATTTAGAAAGACCAAAAGAATTTGAAAGAATTCTAAGAAATAGGACATATAAAAAAATGTAATAGAATTTCATTGAATTCAAAAGTTTTAAAAAGAATTTAAAATGATTTAAAACTGTTCACATTTCACAGCCATTTAAATGTTTTCAAGAGTTTTAGGAAATATGTCAAATTATTTTAAGAGATTCAAATAAATGTTAAGGATTTTAAGTGAATTCAAGCAACTTTAGAAGATTTCAGGGAATTTAATAAAAATTTTTTATTGCGAAAGTTTAAATAATTTCAAGGAATTTAAAGTGATTTAAATAAATTTCAACGGATTACAAACATTTTTTAAAGGATTTTAAATGAGTTTAAAAGATGTCAAGAAATTTAAACAGAATTCAAAGATTTTAAGTGATTTTTAAAAGAACTCAAAGGATTTGGAAAAAAATTAAATACCCCAAAGTATCAATTGAAAGGATTCCAACGAGTTAAAATAATTTCGGAGAAACGAGTTAAATGGAATTCAAAAGAATTAAGATTTTCATTTATAAACGAATTGAAAGCAGTTAAAAACTTTTGAAGTCATTTCAAAATATTTCAAAGTATTTGAAGTAATTTCAAAAGGAAATCTAAAATCGGTACATTTAGGAAATTAAAATTATTTTAAGACATGTCACGTCCCGCGACGTTCATAATTAATTAACAAAACTGTAATTAAGATAACCTAATTGACCTTCATTATAATCCATAAGGTCAATCATTATACTACAAAACATTATAATAATTACATACAATAAGTGCATATGTGCACTTCATATTATTTGTAAAGGGCGTTAGTCATCCTTTGTTTCCATCGCAATTCTCATTGACGTCATTACCCCCAAAAATCTGTCTATCCCATTATCACGCGATCCCACTATCGTGTACATTAAAACTCATAAATTCCTTGCCTCGTAAAATTCGGTGAAAACTTAATTTCGTATTGAAAACCGTATAAACACCCAACTTCACAGGGGAAGGAATTTATGAGTTTCAGTGCACCTTCCACTATAACGTGTTTCCACTACCAGGTAAGCACGCTCTATCTCTCTCCCTCTCATTCTCTCCTTTTTCTAAACATTGCTACTCACGAAAATAGAAACGATTATACAACTCTTTACCTTAAAGATTATGTGACCCAGTCTCTACGAAGGTAAAGTAATCCTTCCGAGTAATACCACTCTGAGTAGTGCCATGCCCCTACATCTCGCTGGGATGCTTCCCCCTCCAGCCGTTCAGCGTGAGATATGGAATCACTCCTTCTGAGTAATACCGCTCGAAACACAGACATCGCTGTTTGTTTTTTATGGCACTACTCAGAAGGAGCACGAAACAAAAAACGATGGAGGAGAACGCGGGGCTAGAGTGGGAGTATAGCTCAACAGTAGCAGTTACTCCCCTACTCCCCCGATGCGGTATTACTCAGAAGGAGTACTGTACTTAACACCGCTATCAAATATGCAATACAGGGAATTTAAACTTGACCCTGTCTGTCCATTCAATTTTCCTATCTCTCCAATGTACAGTACTCCTTCTGAGTAATACCGCATCGGGGGAGTAGGGGAGTAACTGCTGCGGTTGAGCTATACCCCCACCTACTCGGAGTGGTATTACTCGGAAGGAGTACTGTATAAGGATTCTGTTTCAATACAGATTGATTCTAAGTCGCCGATTCTAAGTCGACACGAAAACATGCATTATCTGCTCTTCCTATTGTCGTTATTATAAGAAAACTAATATCTAATAACCCTATCCTAAAGCGCATTGATATCAAGACAACACGTGCAAATAATGCGTCAATGACAATGACCATATGAGGATAGCACCTAAACTCCATCGATATGATTGGCCCTTCGCACCTAGATAGACCAAGTGCGTCAGCGGACCATCAAATGCAACTTAACCCGATAACAACTCCATATAAGGAGAGCCTGAAAATGCATCAATATGATTGACCCTTCCCACCCGATTTTTGGATATATAAACCGTCGCTTTTGACCACGAAGTCAGTCAGTCATCGCCTTCTAAATTCTAAATTACTAAAACACAAATGTAAGTACCCAGTCTAAGTGCCCACCTAAGGACCCTTACCCATCCGACCTCAGAGCAGACTTAGTTAAATTTCCATCCGAGCGGACTTAGTCAAATTTCCATCTGAGCGGACTTAGTCGAATTTCCATCTGACCTGTCAGTGGACTTTGATATACGCCCATGCGCATAGACCAAACGACATTGCGATGGGTTCTGTTTTTTCGCGAGCGGACTTACGGCACGTACGTGTGTTCCAATTGAGAAACTTTTTTGTGCGGTGTACGATTCTGTAGTGTCAATAATAATTAGCAGATGCGAAATTAGCTTTCGTCACTGATCACCGCGGAGCTAAAGTTTAGTTCTCCCAGACGTGGTATTACCCAGGTCTGGGATATTACGGTGAGTAACCTCAAGTTGCGGGCCGGCATCGGCCATCTTTAAAGCACAACTACGTGCTCGAAACTTTTCCCCTATTGTGTTCCCCGATTTTGACGTTATCAAATAATCAACCATAAAATAATCGTTTTCCAAACATTGCTGAGGCATGGCCTCTTGCAATGAAAATCAAAAAAAGACTGGGAAGCCCCAAAACCGCACCAACTAAAATCCCAATCGTCAACTTTGCTACAGTACCTTTGAAAAAAGAGAATGCCCCATTATCGTTCAACGAAGTCCAAACTCTGAGCAGATTAAAAAAGATCTTGCTGCTAACACGTGCGGTCGGATGTTTCAGAAGCACTTTTCAGACCTAATTAACGACGTCCGTAGCAGCGGCTTTGGGAAACTACGAGTGATGGCAAAATCCCCTCATGCTGCAAATATTCTCCTGCAAGAAATTCCTAAGAAAATCGAAGGCCTTATCGCCATTGTCCCCTTTAGCTTCGTGTCATGCCAAGGTGTAATCCGTGGTGTTTCACATGAGATCTCGGATTCAGAGTTAATAGAGAATCTCGAGGTGCTTGGTCCTTTGAGAGGCAGGACCAGGATCATTGGAGCGCTTCGGCTTAACCATATACATGGCCTCGTTTCCGGTCAACCTCTACATCCCGGAACCTAAAATGTGCACCAAGTGTCTTAGATTAGCAAACACTGCCGATCTAGTGTGCGCTGCACCCGCTGCGGTTCCTCGGAGGTTCACACTGAAGCGAAGCCATGTCCTAACGCCAACAGCACTTCTAAATGCGCGAATTGTGGTGGCAATCACTCTTCCTCTTACAAAAATTGTCCGGAATATGTATTTCAAAAAGAATTGCGCGTTTTTGCTACAAAATACAAACTGCCTTTCAAGGAAGCCAAATCTATCCTCAGATTTGGAAAAGGAGCTGAATATGCTTCTTCTTCCTCGCTGCTGCCTAACTCTTCTCCAAAATTCAGCTTCTCAATGTTCCCAGAACTTAATGATGCTTCTTGCCCCTTTTCTTCGAAACCCCGTTCAAAGCCCCAAAAACCCAACTACACTCGTACCCGGATTATTGGAACCTGGATTACTGGTGCTTTTCACGCTTGACTGATTCTGCGTCCCCCCCCCCTCGCGTCAATCCGCGTCTAGCACTCCGGTGCGTCGCTCGTAATGACCTCGAACAGCCAGCGCCGTACTGCGTAGCCGTACTGCGTATTGTGTTTGCTCGACGAATTTCTGAGTACAGAGTCTATATATGCGGTCCTGAGTTTAGACCTGAGAGTGCTCGCTTGTCGCATTTTAATTGAACCGGATTACTGCTGTTTTACCCCCGTGGCTGCTCAATAATCCAGGTACGAGTGTACTCCCAAGCTCTGATAACCCCTAAGGTTCCAGAGAAGATAAAACCCTCATCACAATCTGGGTGGAAACCCACGAAAGTCTCCTCGAATGAGCATTCTCACCAATCTTCTCGAAGAGGATCCAACTCCTCGTTCTCACACCTCCACAACAATGGCAGAATTCCCAGCCTTCTTCCAAATGGTTTTGCCCTTCATAAACAAAACGGTCCTGGTTCCGTGACCACCTCATCCTCCACTCCTACCAACTCTCCTCCCACCTCCACCCCTTTTCCTTATTCACCTTCTAACCCCTTCAATTTTCCCCCTCCTAATACCAGTTACACCCCAGATTAAAATTCAAACAGATCTTCAATCATCAATACTGCCCTGTCTTCTCTGATGAATTTGGTGAAACTCATAGTCTCGGATCACCTTAAAACAGAGGAAAGTCAAAATATTTTAAATAAAGTGCGGCATTGTGTGAACCTTCTTACAAAATCTCTACTCTCTAATAATGGCACAGCTTAATAATTTAGAAATTGTCCAATGGAAATGTCGAGGCACTTTGAAAAAACAAGGTGACATGTCCAATATCCGTGACGAATTTGACATTTTACTTTTGTTTGAAACCTTTTTAAAATCATCTTCAAGTTTTAAAATCAAAGATTTCAATTTCATCAGAGCAGACAGACAATGTAATAACGGGGGTGGCTTGGCAATTGCCATAAGAAGGGGAATCACATTCTCTAGAGTCACTTCCATCTTTAGCATCGAAAATAGTCTAGAGACTGTAGCAATTTCAATTAAAACATCCCCAGGTGAACTTTTGATTGTTTCGCTATACAGAGTGCCCGCCTCTGATAATTTTATATTATCTGAGACATGGACAAAATTATTCAATCCTATTCAAAATCTTAATTTTACCTCAGTGTTTATTGCTGGTGACTTTAACTGTCACAATTCATTATGGAGAAGTATGCATAACTGTAGAAATGGATTAGAACTTTGCTCTGCACTTGATAATACGAATCTGATTCCCCTTAATGCAGGTGAACCCACCTATCGTACTCAACCGGAGCGCCCTCCGTCAATAATTGACTTAACTTTCGTATCTCAGAATCTCTTCAATATCTCAGCGTGGGAAGTGACCACTTCCCAGTTTTATCAAGTTTAGGTATCTCTACCCCTATATCTTCATACGTTTCTCACAAATACAACCTCAAGCGAATCGACTGGCCCATCTTTTCTAATAACCTTTCGGAATCCATTCAGGAAAAAAATGAAATTTTTAAATCCCCGGACATTGATTGTATTTCCAAATATGATGCTTTCATTAAAAGTGTGGAAGAAGCAGTTTCTGCTGCTTGTCCACCCTTAAAACCTCTCAAAAATTTAACTCCCTCTAAAACTAGGAAGAAAAAATTTATTCCTGCCCCCTGGTGGGACGGAGACTGCGATACTGCAGTTGAAGAAAGAAAGACAGCCCTAGCCGCCTTTAGGAGATGTAGAAGTGAAGCTAACTACATTAATTTAAATAGAATAGAAGCTAAAATTAGGCGTACACTAAACGCGGCTCGTAGAAACAACTTTACGAAATTCTGTGAAACCCTAGATAGGACAACGCCGATTTCAAGAATTTGGCGAGTGATCAAGTGTTTTAAGAACAAATACACGCAACCGGTGAATGCATCCTGTTCAGAGGACAGAGAGACGATTAAAAAACTCCATGCTCTGGTAGAGAAGATGCTTCCACCAACGGTTTTCTTCGACTCTTTCTCTGAAAATTTCCAGAAGAACGAGTTCCTAGAAGCTCTGTTCACGGAGAATGAACTTTCCATAGCTTTAACTTCATTAAAAACTAAATCCGCTCCAGGCTTAGACAAAATTGATAATAATATTTTACTTCAGCTTCCTGACGAGGTCAGAACAACGATTCTTGCAATTTATAACGAAATTTACTTATCCAGCTCTTTCCCAAACTCCTGGAATAACTTTTTAATTTTTTTAGTTCCTAAATCATCACCAGGTAAATTCCGTCCAAATTCTTTAGCTTCATGTCTACTCAAGTTGATGGAAAGACTCATCTACAACAGACTCTCATGGTACGTGGAACATAATTTCATCCTGTCCCCTACTCAATTCGGTTTTAGAAAGAGACGTTCCTGCGCTGATAATCTCGCTATTTTATCATCCGAGATTTTTTCGTGTTTTGCAAATGGTGAAATTGTGGCTGGCCTGTTTCTGGATCTGAAGGGTGCGTTCCCTAGTGTCATTCTCCAGATTCTAATGGAAGATCTAAAAGAAATCTTTGTTCCTCGTCAAATGGCTAGATTTATCTACAATGCTACCTCTTGCAAAAACATCTATTACAAAATTAACGGTGAACTTGTGGGCCCTAGGTGCAGTACTGTCGGACTCCTTCAAGGTTGCATTCTGAGCCCAATAAACTACTCCATTTATACCAGAAAAATACACCTCCTAATCCCCGGAAATTGCATTATTTTAGAGTTTGCTGATGATATCGCTATCCTTTGTCGCTCTGCTAATCCAGCTGTACGTATCACTTCTCTCCAGCAATGCCTCAACAGCCTTGCTGATTCTTTCAAGAACCTTTTTCTCTGCGCAATGATTTGATTGATCTTCTACAAAAAGAAGGTTTGAATCTACGAAAATGGGGGTCGAATGATCCCAAACTCATCAACGATTTTAAAAACGATTCACGCGATTCACACATGTCTATTGATCCGACTAAGACTGAAAATTTTAGGGCTTTTCTGGAATCCATGCACGGATTCAAACCTTTTTACGGTCAATCTCACCGATGCTAATGACAAATTAACGAAAAGAACCATTTTTTCAGAAATTTCGAAACTTTTTGACCCACTCGGATTATTAGGTCCAGTCATAGACCTACGGAGCTTGTATCTATCTTCGTTCCACGGACAATGAAGGAAAACATCACACTTCCCTCATATGTTCTAAGTCACGAATCGCCCCATTAAAAAGTACCACAATTCCAAAACTTGAACTATGCGCCGCTCTTTTGTTAGCGAGATTATGCACAACGACTATTCAATCGCTCAAGATTAATATAGATAAATTGCAATTTTGGTCAGATTCCGCGCTTACATTGCAGTGGATAAACAGCCCATCATATACCCTAACAAATTTCGAAGCAAATCGCGTAGCAGAAATCCAATCTTTAACGGATCCAAAATAGTGCAGATATGTTCCCACTCGCGATAACCCAGCAGATTTCATTTCTCGAGGTCAAACTTCACGCGAATTTCTATAAAATGCATTTTGGCAACGTGGGCCGGAATGGCTTTGTCAAAAAGAAGATGTGTGGCCTGAGCTGCAATTCCACACAGGGGAGAATCCGGGAAAGCGCAAAAATCTCGGTATCCAATCCCTAAAACTTACAGTTTCAAAAAAGTGGAATTTATTGGAAAAATATTCTTCCTTTCGAACGCTCAATAACGTTCTAGCGTATGTTCTACGTTATATCCATGATTCGAGAAACAAGGAAAAAATGCGAGGACCACTGTCAGATGCTGAGCTCCGCGACTCAAATCTCATGGATATTAAATTAACACAAATATCCGAATTTTTAAAGGAAATGCATTCTCTATCAAGGGGAGAAAACGTAAATCAGAAAAGTAACTTACTTTCGTTTGTAACGATCTGTTTTGGGGGGGTCTTATTTTCTATCTTATTTTGCCCCCAAATTTATTGTCTTCCGGATGCTTCAGCTAGCCAGGGATCAAGGTGTTTTTTTAAAGACAATACTCAGATCTT
>JAUESH010033791.1:0-10204 GCA_032275165.1 Synergus magnus
CATCGCATGTTTCATAAATGCCGGAGTTGTGCATAATAATAAGATTCCCGGCGTGAAATTTTAATTTATCTGCCATCCCCCACGCAGCCATATTGTCTGCTGCTACAGTGCATTGGTGTAGCCACAAAAATGTCAGAGTTCGTTTATTCAATGCCCTTAAAGCCTTTTAAGAAATTCAGCTTGGTATATAGTGGAATAACTATGCAAAATTTCATCAATTTATCTGTACGCGTTCTCCACATATTGAAGGATCGTTAAAGCGTGACACACACACACCCACCCCCCCCACACACACACCTGAACATTTTTTCAGGACATCATATTAGATGTATTCCCCTTGAAATATGTTCTAAAAAACCTTTTTATAGAAACTGGATTTTGTCACCACTACAAAGCTTCCTCTATGAGGAAGCAAAACTTACAAAAATGTCCATTAGATCTAAATTAATGATTTGATAAAAATAAAAATTCATTAAATACATATTCAAGTGAGTACCAAAGGATATTTTTTTATTTACAAAATATGCATTTAATGAGTTTTTGCTTCCTCATAGAGGAAGCTTTGTCACGGTGACGAAATCCAGTTTCTAAAAAAAGGTTTTTTTGAACATATTTCAAGGGGAATGTATCTAATATGATGTCCAGAAAAATTGTCCAGGTGTGTGTGTGGGTGTGTGTGTATGTCACGCTTTAACGATTCTGCAATATCTGGAGAACGCGTAGAGATAAATTGATAAAATTTTGCATAGTTATTCCACTATATACCAAGTTGAATTTCTTAAAAGGGCTTAACAGAATATTTAATTTTACAACTTTTATGTACTTTTATAATTTTAGTAAAATTGATTTTTTGACAATAACTTCTCAAATAATCAAAATTCAAAGGAGATGTGAGAAGAAAAAAGATTCCCTGTGTCGAGACGAACCGACTGGCCTGTATGATTAATGCATTTCATTGAAAAATAAGAAAGTTATGGTTACTTGTAGAATCTAAAAATTAATTTTTCGACTATAACGTCTCAAATAATCAAAATTCTAAGGAGATATAACAAGAAAAAAGATTCTTTGTGTCGAAACGAATAGATTGGCCTATATGAATAATGCATTTAATTAAAAAGTAAGGAAGTTATGATTATTTATAATTTTGAAAAATTGATTTTTCAACTGTAACTTTAGAAATTATCACATTTCAAAGCTGATGTAAAGAAAATAAACATTTTTTGTGTTGACAAGAATCAGATGACCTAAGATTAATACATTTGATTAATTAATTAATGCTTCCTCTATGAGGAAGCAAATCATATTTGATTCCAGGAAGCAATCTATGTCCCTTTTTAAACCTCGGATACACCCTACTAGACACCACGTTGGTTTAAAGAATCACAGATAGGACCACATTAGTTCCTTATAACAGACCGTTTACGACACTCATTCTCACTTAATTTGCATCTTGAACTTTTTGATTAATTCAGAATCGATTCGGAGTCTTTCAGGAATAGTTTTCTTTGTCCGGACTGATTTCGGATTAAACCGGACCGTTTTCACTTAATTTACAACTTGAAATTCCGGATTAATTGCGGATCGATTCGAAGTCTTTGCGGATTAGTTTTCTTTGAACGGATTTATTTCGGATTAAGCCGGACCGTTATCCGTTTGCACTTAATTTACAACTTCAACTTTCCGGATTAATTCCGGATCGATTTGAAGTCATTCCGGATCGATTCGGTGTCATTCCGGATTCATTTTTTTGATGGACTGGTTTTGGATTAAACCGGCTCTTTTTCCATTTGCATTTATATTTGCAACTTGTACTTCCGGAGTATTTCCGGATCGATTCGCAGCCTTTCTGGATTCCGTGTTTTCATCCGGACTGATTTCAGATTAAACCGGATATTTTTCCGTTTGTAATTTTATTTTCAATTTGTGCTTCCAGATTAATTCCGGGTGGATCGCAGTGGTTCCGGATTCTAGGTTTTCGTCCGGACTGATTTTGGATTATTCCGGATAGTTTTCAATTCGCACTTAATTTGCAATTTGTACCTTTGGATTAATTCCGATACTAGTTGGAGTCTTTCCAGATTCCGTGTTTACGTCCGGACTGATTTCGGATTAAACCGGATAGTTTTCCGTTTGCATTTTTATTTTCAAGTTCAACTTCCGGATTAATTCCGGGTAGAATCGGAGTCTTTCCGGATTCCGTGTTTTCGTCCGGACTGATACTGGATAAAAACTGGATAGTTTTCCATTCTAACTTCAAGGGCATTGCATAAACGAACTCTGAAATTTTTGTGGTTCCGCCAATGCACTGTCACAACAGACAATTTGGCTGCGCGGGAGATGGCAGATAAATTTAATTTTCACGCTGGGAATCTTATCATTATGCACAACACCGGCAGTTATAAAACAAACGAGGGTTATACAGCAAATTCTATAACTCCCAACTATAAGTCAATAAGAAAGAATTTCGCGATTGATAACGCACGAACCCGAAAATAGGGAACAAACCTCAACAACACCATCGGAAAATGATAAAGTTTTGACCCTGGTTTTCACGTTTACCGTAGCATTAGAAGCGACATATTACCGACCGAAAATGTGAGCACGCGAGTGATACAAATTTTCGTTCGGTAACACATGTCGCTGTTGATGCGGTTAACGACTAACCCTCTAGATGTCAAAACTTTATCATTTTCCGATGGTGCTGTTGAGGTTTGGCCCCTATTTACGGCTTTGTGCGTTATCAATCGCGAAATTCTTTCTTATTGATTTATAGTTGGAAGTTATAGAATTTGCTTTATAATCCTCACATGTTTCATAAATGCCGGAGTTGTGCATAATTATAAGATTCCCGGCGTGAAAATTAAATTTGTCTGCCATCTCCGGTGCAGCCATATTGTCTGCTGCGACAGTGCATTAGCGTAATCGTAGAGGGAACACAAAAATTTCAGAGTTCGTTTGTGCAATGCCCTTAACAATAACTATTTCAGGTCCTAGATTGCGGACAAATTTCAGATAATATCGGACTTTTTCCGGAGTGGAAGTTTTCGTCTGGATAATTTTCGGATTAGACTGGACTACTTTCAATTTGTTCTGTAACGAAAATGATTTCTGGTTCTAAATTCTGGATTAATTTCGGATATAATCAGACTCTGTCTGGAGTTAACTTTTTTGTCCTGACGAATTCTGGACCTAACCAGACAAATTCCTGACTATTTTCGACAATTAGGGGTAAAGTTAGGCCTAATCGATGGGCATAGGACCGTTATCAGTTCAACCCTGGTTTTTGTACAGAACGGACGAAAAGCGGAGATCGGGTCACTCATGGCCCATGGTATTATTAATGAGTTGAAAAGTAACTGAAAAGTTGAAAGTGAATTTTTTCGTTCAGAATTGTTTGTCTAGCGTATTTGGAAGTCTTTTGATGAAAAAAAAAATATATATTGATTGAAAAATAATAGTCCAAGCTATTTTGGAGCAGGTACGTACACAGCGTCTCTATTACTGTTTGCTAAAACGTTCTAAAATGGACGAAATATATTGTATTATGAAATAAAAAGTGTATTAATAATTTTCTATTCTTTCAATAGCAAGAATGGAAAACAGAGATGAAGCTGAAGTTGTAAGACTTCTCGAGGATGAAGTGTCAGTCGAAGGTATTGAAGCTCCTCTGCCTCAAGAACGCACTGACCGATTGCCAAGAAGAGTAGGTACGCTGCCACTTTTGCGAGTCCAAATCGGACCGAAAGACAGACACAGGCTGCATTATTTGTCAGGTCCCAATATGCCCGGACTATAGTCGCGCAGTGTGCATCAATTGCTCCGATGATTGATTAAAATAAGTAGTTTATATTTTTCAGCGCTAATTTTCTTTATAATTTTCTTTATAAGACGTTTATATCAATAAATGCAACAAACTTTCACAAATAAGCATTTATCACCATTTTTTTACCTTATTTTTAACTTTATTTGCTTATTTAAACAATTTTAATAAACAATAATTTTTTTGCATTCTAATTAGATAGCTGACACCTTAAACTTTAATTTACACTCATAGTTTGTTGAAAAAGTGCAATTAAAAAGAAAATAACAGCCCAAAATGTAAGTATTAAAATTTATCACATAGCGCACGTTCACTCGGTAAGATAAATATACTTTTTGAAATAAACAGAAAAACCACTTAAAGAGCTTTGTAGAGCAAAGTCTACAGATTAAGAAACCCATAGATTTTTTCCAATTACGTAAAAAACAAAAGTAATAACATTAAAAAACAAAAAAAGTCATTTTTTCATTTTTTTTTGCATTTTATGTTACATTTTGTTGCATAAAATTTAAACAAATAAAAATATCGGTTTCGCTCTTGTCTCATCTTTTTCTAGACACTCTAATGATTTCACTTCACTCATATTAATTTAAAAAAATGCAATTTAAACATATGGGTCACTGGTGACCCATGGTGGTCCGCAATAATTATCCGGAAAATAGGTGGTGCCCAGAGGGTTAAATCTCTTTATCAGTATAATCACTAACCTATCTATATGAGAACCCTTTTTTCTCTAACATATCATATTCCTTGCCTGGTACGTCTGTTTATTTTTTATTTTCTTGCACCAATATGGTTCTACTCTTTTAATCTTTAATCTTTTTAACTAAAGCGGATCTTTTAATCCGCTCTTCTCTATCTCATAGATATTACTTATAATCATAATTAAAATGCATAAATTTCATGATTTTAAATTTTAAAAGAAATTCAAATTGTGAAAAGAAACACAACAGCGTTGAAATGATTAGGCGGATAGAAATAAAAAAATATATGTGGTATAAAAAATTGAAATGATTGTACAAGGATAGATATGGACAAAAGAATAAGGATTGAAAAGGATAGGATTGGTAGTATATTTCGAAAAGGATAGGCTTCCTAGTAGATTGTAAAACGGATAGAAAAGGATTGAGATGATTAGATTAAGGATAGACATGGATAGAAAAGTAGTGATTGAAAAGGATAGACTTGGTAATACACTTTAAGAGAGATAGGAAAGGATTGAAATTATTAGAGAAAGAATAGACATGGATAGGAAAGTTGGGATAGAAAGAGATAGGCACTGCAGTAGATTACAGTAGATATATTTTTCCTTTCTATTTCAATCCTGAAGATTGAAAAAGATTCAATTCTATTCAATTTAATTCAATTCTATCTTTTTACTTCCAACAGGGATGCGTTTATTTCATAAATAAAATGTATTAATGGAAATAATTGTCATTTTTCTCGATATTTGAAAGCTTTAAGGCTTTGATAAATATGACAATTATTTTTATTATTACATTTTATTTATGTAATAAACTCACTTTTCAAAATTAATCCTACCCACAACATTACCTCTCGAATATTTCTTGTCACACTTATTTACTCTTTTCTACCGAATCTTTCACATACCCACTACACTTTTTACTTTTAATATCACACAACATCTTGAATAATTCTAATTTATTTTTTATAACACCTCCATGATTTCGGCCTATTTTCATATCTGTGGAGCGGGCCCGCAATTCTGTTTTTCGAGCTGTGTGAATAGAAAGTACTTTTTACTCCCTAGGGAGTAGAAAAATGACTTCATCGAAAGAATATGGGTTGTATTCATGGTAATGTGTGAATATCGTGTCGGCGATAGGCTAAGGTTAATGTCTTTAAGGAGGACAGTATAGAGATATAGTGGCGCCATCTCCACAGGTGTTGTAACTGCTTAGTCAACTTCGTATTTCATGTGACTTCATGTTTCAGTGCCTCCATAATTGTCACAATAGGTAAACTTAACCGCCAATCAGTTTTTTCCCTCTTTGCTTTGCAGCTTCGAAAAACGAAAATGTGGAACAGACCAGGGCCCTCAGGACAGGGGGGCTCTGATAAAGTGCCCTCAAAGGGGGGCTCTGGTTATAGGCCGTCAGGACAGGGCGGTTCTGGTAAAAGGCCCTCAACTCCACCGAAGTCGAAAAGAGGGGGCTCATTTGAAGGCACCCTCAAAGCTGTAAATGAAGTTGAGCAGCGCCTCACGGGAGTTTCGTTCAAAAGAAAGAGCTTGTGTGGTGCAGCGAAGAAGTGGCTCAAAAGGGATCGGCTTCCTTAGGCTCAAATAGAAGAGGGAAACCGAGGCACGTCAAAGGGGGTCTCAGTATCTAACAAGAGGAGGAAAGGGTCTCAGGACACTCCTCGGGACAGGGCGGCTAAGAGATATAAGGCTCCTGAACCTCAGGGTCTCTCTTACGCGCAGATGGCTAATAGTTCCTTGACAAGGGTCATCGTCCCATTGGGCTACCCAGACGTCTGCATGACTCCGGTGGAGTTAGACAGGCTGAGGATAGCAATCTCGAAAGAGATTGACGCTTTACCCCGAGAGGGGCGCGCCCCCAGATACGACGATATCTTTCTCAAGGCGGGGGCCATCGTTGTGCAGGCGACCGATACCTGGACGAAGGACTGGCTTGAGGCGAGGGCTCCCAGTTTCAGGCCTTGAACCCTGGAGACCAGGGTTCAAGGCTAGGAGGCGATTCAGAGAATCCTCAGGGAAGCCATCCTGATCCCCGGGGCACCTGAGGATCCGGCGATTGTACTGCGCAGCCTCGAATTTCAAAACCCAACTTTGAAGACTGGTCTATGGAAAGACTACAAGGGAAGTAAGGGGAAGGTGGCCCGGGCAGCGGGGGCAGGCTGGGTTCTCATATTAGGAATCCCAGAGGGGGCTTCTAGGGCTCTGAGGGCCCTAGATTATAGGTCTATGAGGCACGAAACAGGCGAGTTTTCTGAGAATGAAGAGAAATGCCTGAAATGGCTACTGGAGGTTCACTTCCCGGGAGTTCACATCATTCCAACGGACCAGGAAGACGTGTATCATGTAGGCTCTGGAAAAAGGGCAGGCTGGAAGTTCGAATCTGATGTAATATCAGTCAAGAAGGTTGGATGGGAAGTTAGTTTCTTTCAACCTTACAAATCACCGGATGCGGACGAGTATACCCAGTTTTTTTACAAGAGGGACTGGAGGAACTAAGGCTGCCCATGACGAAAGTCTTCAGGGCAAGTATTGCACTGGGGCACTTGCCAATGGCATGGAGGGGCAGCAGAGTGGTCTTCCTGCCCAAACCTGGATGGGCCGCCTGCAGACGCTTATATTCAAGGCTATTACTAGTGCAATGAGGACCACGCCCACGGCGGCAGTTGCCTGGATGTCTTGCGGCTGCCGGTAAATGGTGTCAGGGGCCTAGATACACTAGGCTCCCAAAAGACATCGCTAATCTGACAAATCTGTCGATGCGGCAGGATAAAATAACAAGAAGGTACAGCATCGACAAACTCTTCAGGACATGCATCCCAGAAAGGGAGGCATTGAAGAAGGATGAAGGGAGGGCCCTCCTACAAGGGGACATCGTGTACACGGATGGCTCCAAAGGGGAGGGCTGGACGGGAGCTGAACTGTACGAAAGATCGATTCTGTGTGGAAGTGCAAAAAGGCACTGAACCAACTTGCGGAAAATAACAGGATGGCCCTGATATGGGTCCCTGGACACACAGGGATCAAGAGCAACGAGAAATCAGATGAACTGGCAAAAAGAGGAGTAGCAGGCAGACCGATTCGCCCAGAACCCATTCTGGGCTTGGTACCCTGTTGCACCAAGCTGGCGATCAAAAACTGGGTGGTGCATCAGCATAACAAATACTGGGCTCAAGTAAAGAGATGTAGACAGGCCAAGGCCATCCTGGGCGGATGCCGCAGGAGGGACTTGGCCTGTATCATCCTAAACTGGCCCAAGAAAGATGTAAGGATAATGGTGCAAATGCTCACTGGGCACAACCATTTGAATTACCATAAGTAAAAGTTGGGGCTGGCACCCAGCTTGTCGCAAATGTGAAAGGGACGATAAGACGTCTCTACACTTCTTAGGTCAGTGTCCGGCTCTGGCTGGGCTGAGACATCAAACCCTCGGGTCAGCTATGCTGGAACCAGAGGAGATTAGGTTGCTACCGGCTAGCGACATTCTAGGCTTCTTTAAGAGGACTGGAACGGGGGGCTAGCTAGCGTCGAGGAGTAAGGGAACTAGCACAATGGGCTTGTAGGCTGAGCGCCTGTAGGGCCCCACGGGGGTGGGGCACCTCAGCAGAACTAACTAACTAGAGGTGTTAAAAAAAGGATAGTGTATGACTCAGCGAAGAACTTTCTGCTTCTACGGTTCGGGAAATGTTTCCAAAACTCGTCTCCGTCTGTAGAAACAGAAAGATCTCCCCCTAGTTAATTATTTACTTTAACTTGTTATATTTACTTTAAAGGTTATTTGTTATTGCACCGCTCACACTTTGTTGTTGACACACTTCACTTTGTGAACTTATTTGGGCACGGTTCAACTAAATATATAGTGAAACCGACTTTCAAGAAACAAAAAGTAACTAGGGGGAAGGCATTCATGCAGGGTACTGTACAAATACAGCGCAAAAGTTTGAGATCAGCGAATTATGTTCAATCCATCATCACTAATTTATATCTGTGTCTGTCATTTTGTTTTAACCTACGATTTGAAATCGAATCTATTCGTCTGAATCCGTCAGTGCGCAAACACTTCAACATTGGTCAATGCGTCTTAATTTGTGAGGGTAAAGACTTCCCTCTAATTTGTCTGAATTCGACAGCCCACAAATACTTCAAGATTGGTCAATTCGTCTTAATTCGTGAGAGTAAAAGTTTCCTTCTAATTCGTCTGAATTAATTGACGCTCAAGTGTTTTAACATTCAAATTAATGCATTGATATTAATTTTAACATTTAACATTAACATTAACGCTTTGACATTAACTTTCAGCACTGAATTCATATCAAATCTGTTCGATGCGGCGTTATAAATGCATTTTATTAACACTTACCCTAAATGTACTTTGAAACTGAAAATTGTCCTTTACAAGTTAAACAAAGGTGGATTTTTGCACTGCGTTTTCAAAATAACACCATTGTTAGCATAATTTAATTATATCTT
Source organism: Synergus magnus (assembly GCA_032275165.1). NCBI lineage: Eukaryota > Metazoa > Arthropoda > Insecta > Hymenoptera > Cynipidae > Synergus > Synergus magnus. The sequence continues at coordinate 9,009 of JAUESH010033791.1, forward strand.
ATAGGTATATTTGGCGGAATACAAACCAGTGAATGATTCAGAACGAAATAGTACACTAGCCTGCAAGATTATCGACACTGTAAAAGCTCCTAAAGATTTCGTTCGCAAATTCCTGCCCCGCGAGTTGGATATTCTCGTAAAGTTGAATCACCCGCATATTGTACATGTACATAGTATTTTCCAAAGACGTACGAAATACTTCATATTTATGCGTTTTGCCGAAAATGGCGATTTGCTGGACTTCATATTAAAAAATGGACCAATCTCGGAAAATCAAGCCCGCATTTGGCTACGGCAGTTAGCCTTAGGTAACAATGAAAATATTAATTTGAAAATAATTAATTATTTTAAGTTTCATTTCATGTCCCAAAAATATACCCACGATTCGCGAATTATGAGGAAACAAAACAAAACAAACCCATTTTTTATGTTTCTTGATTGTCATAGTAAAAATTCTTACCGCGTAAATTTAATGAATGAATTAAAAGGACGTGGAAATATTTTAGCCGTTTTTCATGTCTGTGAAGCGTAGCAAAAGTTCCAATTTTTATTTCGTAGGGTGTAAATAGTGACCTCATAGGTAAATAATAAAAAATTATACATCTATCTATCAGCTCGCATTTTCGATATTCGGTCCACCCACCATGCACACTACGGAAAACTGTGGATAATAGGGTGGTCTAAAAATACATGGCAAAAATTTCATTGATTATAGGAGGCAACATCCTCCAAATTTGTGGAAAAAATATTGTTTAAACAAATGACATGTTGTTGAAAATGAATAATCACTTATTGTTTAAACAATTGGATATTTTACTTGAAAATAAATTTATACATTTCAACGATAATAAATTGCCAGTTCGACGAAGTTTTTAAAAAAAAGAACTTTTTAAACAAATGGAATTTGTTTAAAGAATTAAAAATTAATTAACCAATTTTGATAAATATTGCCCTAGAGCAAGAGTAATAATATTTATAAAAAAAAATAAATTTCGAAAAAAAAAATCTGCTCGCTTCGCTTACACATTCTCATCACACGTCACGCTTCGCGCGCTTGCGCCCCTCGGGCCGCTGGCATCCTTCGGGACGCTTGCGCTCTGCTGGACGCTTGCGCGCTACGCGCGCTTGGCAACCTTTATCGCTACTATATACTTATGTTTTAATTATTTTAGTTTTAAATGAAGAGGAGAACTAAT
>JAUESH010033850.1:0-10192 GCA_032275165.1 Synergus magnus
GCTCAGAAAATGCTGAAAATATACAAACGTGGTCTTCTAAGGTCTGCTAAAAAGATGTTCGGAACCGATACTGGCGACTGGATTCTGCAAGAGGATAACGACCCAAAACATCGAAGCCGTCTCTGCACCGCTTTGAAAGTAGAAAATGGTATAACAACTTTGGTCTGGCCATCACAGTCCCCCGATGCGAATCCAATCGAAAATGTCTGGGGTATTGTAAAGAGGAAGCTTGCGGGAAAACGTGTATTTACCCTGAAACAGCTCTCGCCAAAAATCAGGAAGATATGGCAAGAATTACCAGAGGACTACGCTGAAAAATTGGTAGAAAGCATGCCGAAAAAGTGCCAGGACATTCTGGATAACGACGGGGACTGGACTTTGTACTAAGTAGGTGCGCATTAGTCCTTCGAATGTACTTTCATTCAAAAAAAGAAACGTTCAAATATCTTAAATAGTTTCGAAAAACCGCGGACACGCTCTTGTTGAACAGACTGTACCAAAATGAGTACATAATAGCAACCGTTTATTGTTTTCTTTTACATTCGTAGCCGAGTTTAGGGCAGCGTCAAGGTTGCCGCTTGGATTTTCAAACATTCATAATTTTTTAACCATTTTAACCATCCAGTTGAGCTAAAACTTTCCAGAAAACTTCTTTGCACCTTAATGAACAACTTTCTCACTGGAAATTTTCCGTAGCTTAATATTCGTTCGGTGAACGAAGCGCTTGAAAGTTGAAATTCATGATTTTTGGAAAGACTAAAAAAAAATTAACAACTTTTTTGTTTATACATGGAGAGAAAACTCGGGGGTTTACATGGAATAGTAATTTACGTGACAAGGGTTGAATCCACACGTATTCCTTTTTGGTCGCTGGAGGTTCAATTACTCAATTCAAATATTCCGATAAGCTTTATTCATTGTAGTTTTAATAACTTTACTAATGGAAAATTTTAGGGCGATTCAGGTGGTGCTCTACTGGCTAAAGGAAAGCAAATTGGAATCGTTTCATTCGGAGTACCATGTGCAATTGGAGCTCCTGATGTCTACACCAGAGTTCAAAGTTATTTGAAATGGATAAGAAACAATTCAAATGAAGTTGGATTCGCATCAAAAGGGACCAGATTTGTTGTCGATTAGAATGTGGAAATTATAAATGACAATGTTGTAAATATTGCTTCAATGTTGCATGAAAATATTGACAATTTTTCAAGAAAATATTATCAATGTTTGTCATATTTTACGAAAAAATCGACAGTATTAGTTTAACGTTACATGAAAGTATTACTAAAGTTGAATAGCAATATTGCACGATAATATTGACAATGTTAAGGGTGTCTACTGTGCGAGAATTTAAGGAATTCCGGGAATTACCTGCGAATTGATAAAAATCCGGGAAATGTGCCTTGATTTTACTTTTGATGTGGGAAGTGCACTTCCAGTTTGAAAAAACTTTTCCGGATAATCAATCAAAATATTTTTATTTGACACTTGCAACTTATATTAACTGTCTTGAAATCTTTTGAATTATTTTCAAATCTTTTAAAAATAAACTTTAAAATTCCATCATTTCCCAAAAAATTTCTTAAAATCACTTGAATTCTTAGAAATCCTGTAGAATTTCTTAAAAATCCTTAGTCTTCTAAATTTTTTGAAATCCCTTCAGCTTCTTTCATCTTTCGAAACTCGAAATTCGCTAACATCGATTGAAATCTCTTAAAATCCTTTAAATTTTCTTAAATCCCTTGAAATATCTTGAAATCACTTTCAATTCATTCAATTTTTTTTAATAACTTCTAAATAACTCACTTGACATTCTTTAAAATCACTAAAAAGGTTCTGAAATCTTGTGAAATCGCTTGCAAATCCTAAAACTTTTTTGTATTCATTAAAAATTCCTTGAAATTCCTTAAAATCTTAAAATTCTTCTGTTTTTTAAAATCCCGTCAAATCTTTAATAATTCTTTAAAATCACTTGAAATTTATTCGAAAATCCTTAAAATCCTCTAAATCATTTTGAAACGCTTAAATTCCCTTGAAATTCTTTAAAATCACGTAAAATCTCTTGAAATCCTTTGAAGTTTTTTAAAATCATTTAGAATCTCTTAAAATACTTTAGATTTTTTGAAATCCCTTAAAATACCTTAAAAACTTCTTACCTCATCTTATGATAATCCTGAAACGGCTTTGAATTCTTTAAAAATCTCTATAATTCCTTAAAATCACTTGAAATCTTGTGAAATTTCTTGAAAATCATTTAATTCTTCTGCACTCTTTTAAAATCCCTTCAAATTCTTTAAAATCATTCAAAATATTTTGAAATATCCCAAAATCACTTAAAATCTCTTGAAATCTTGTGAAATGTTTTGAAAATCATTAAAAATCCGTTGAAATTCCTTAAAATCACTTGAAATCTTGTGAAATTTCTTTAAAATCATTGAATTATTATGCATTCATTAAAAGCCCTTCAAGTTCTTTAAAATCATTCAAAATCCCTTGAAATCTTGTGAAATTTCTTGAAAATCATTAAAAATTTCTTCAAATTCCATTAAAAATCTCTGGAAATTTCCCAAAATCACTTAAAATCTCTTGAAATCTTTTATTTAAAATGTCTTGAAATCTAATGAAAATCCTTAAAAGTCTTTTGAAACCTATTTCTCACCTACTTTTATTTAAAAAATCACCTTTTCTAATGACAATAGGTACTGTGATGACTGATATAATTCATTTTTTTACACATTCTTGCAACTCAACTGCGCTAATTTTTTCTTACTTAAAATTGAAATTCTTGAAAGTTCTTAAAATTTTTTTAAATATATTTTTTAAATAATTTATATTATTGCAATGGAGCAAATTTCGCATGTCAAAACTGTCTAAGTATTGTATATGATCATTCTATCGTAAGAGGGACCTTATGTTTATGAGAGGGAAAAATGCGGGAATTGTCCGGGAATTTCGTGGGAAAAATTTAGTAGACACCCGATGTTGCATGCAAATATTAATAATTTTACAAGAGAATATTATCGATTATGTTAATATTGCACGATAATATTGAGAATATTAGTTGAATGTTTGATGACAATATTAACAATAGCCAATAATGCATGAAGCTATTCGAATATTTATGCCTTGTTGCATGAAAATATTGACAATGTTGTGTAGAAATGTTACATGACAATATTAAAAATATTGTCAATGTGGCCACTATTTCATGAAACTATTAAGAATATTGATATGACCACTTTTCATAGAGGGGAATCATGTTTCACGATTTTCAATGTTTTTTGAGGTTAGGGACGAAATTTGATCTGATGGAGCCAAACCGGCTCCGGATTAGGATTCAGCGACCTCAAAAACGTAGGATACACCTAGTCTGGTTTCTGCCCAAGTCGAAATTCTGGACTTAGGCCATTACTAACAACGGGCGCAGTACAGCACCTGTAATGGCTCTAGCCACAGCTGGCTGACCAGTACGGGCATAGTTCTGGATAAAACCCAGGCATTGTACTGTACCAGTGCTGGAAAACCAGCACTGGCATACTGGTGCAATACGGGCAATGCTCACCATGCAAGCAGAGGTCAGCCCTTATCTCCCACAGTTATGCCAACCGTTGGTTCAATACGGGTAGAACTCTGGCCTAATGCATGACGGCCAACCCGTTTCTCACGGAGTTACGCGAATCGACTGTTCAATACTGGCACTTTACGAGCCCAGTAAAAAACGCTAACAATGGCCAACCTTTATTTGCCAAAGTTAAGCCAAGCGTCGGCTGCATACTGGTGCAATACGGGCAATGTCCACCATGCAAACAGAGATCAGCCCTTATGTCCCACAGTTATGCCAAGCGTTGGTTCAATACGGGTAGAACCCTGACTTAATGCATGGCGGCCTACCCGTTTCTCACGGAGTTACGCCAATCGTGGGTTCAATACTGGCACTTTACGGGCCCAGTACCACCTGCGTCGAGTCACGTAGACCGGCAGCTTCGTCCAAATTCCAATAGGCGGCGATTCGCCACTCTCGCCTGTGAACGAAGCATTCTGCCGCCTAGATATATTCGGGCGTGCGGACCCAGCCGGCATTCAATCTCGGATCAAAGCGAACGCCACGCAGTCGATCCATTTTATCTTAGGGTGCGAAGACTCCGACGTCAGCGGTGCTCATCCGGCCAGCAGCTCTCAACCAGCCTTGGCTGCCTGTACTGTGCCTTCACTGTCTGACAGTACTGCTCCTGCACTGGCTGCAAGTACTGCGCCAGCCCTGTCTGCCTGTACTGCGCCTTCACTATCTGTCCGGACTAATTCTGCACTGGCTTCATGTACTGCGCCAGTATTCCCGTACCACACTGGCTTCATGTACTGCGCCAGTATTCCCGTACCACTACGGGACGAGCACTGGGAGACCAGTGCAGAACATTGTTATCACTCCAGACTTATGCCAATACTGGAACTGTCGGCCAGTACTGTGCCTGCACTGGCTGCCAGTACTGCGCCAGTACAGATTACCAGTACGGGACCAGCACGGGATCAACACTGGGGGTCCAGTGCAGAACATTGTTATCATCCCAGATGTATGCCAGTACTGCGACTGCACTAGCAGTCAGTACTGCGCCAGTACCAGCCAGTACGGGCGCAGTACCGAGGGGCCCCATGATTGTGTCTATACCGAGCCTCAACATTTCTCTCGCCGGCCCTGTATCGCCATATAACCTTTCGCATAAATTAGCTCAAAAGAGATTGGCGAAAGGTCTCTTCTTGTGTTCTCGGAAACTTCCGAGATGAGGAACCATTAGGTTTTCATTTCAGCTAAGAAGCTGGAACCTCTCCCTGGGTTCTAACGACAGCGTCTTTCAGAGGATATGGTATGTGATCACCGACAAGTTTGTCAAAGTAATTCATACCGGGGAAAAGCGTTACATTCTGGGCACGTACTTTCGCTCTCTCCACTTCTTGCTCCTTATTATCCTATATCCGTAGCCGTAATCCTCGTTCGCTTTCTCTGTCATCTGACCCGCGACGGATCTAATGATTGTCTTAAGACGATTGTAATTACAAACAGCAAAGGGGAATTTAATTTCAGGAAAAAGGAACTGAACTGGGGCAGTAGCAAATCATCTGCAGTTCTATCAATTCTAATATTCGTGAGTTACTGTTTAAGAGGTCGAGGGTAGGATCTGGTGAAAAATTATCTAGGGGAAATAGGAGAAAAGTGGGTTTAGAAATGGTGAGGATAGTTCATTGGATCTTAATTTGAGACATGAATCGAATTTTTTGTTTATTTTATATCTAGTACTGAATCCCAAACCGAATTCTGCCTGGATTTTACTTCTAAACAAAACCCTGAACACTTTCTTGCAATGATTTTTTCATAAATTATTTATTAAATTCTCATCATCAAATGAGAAGGTTTTGGTTTTGTGTGAAAAATGACTTTCGCTTATTTCATAAAATCTCGAAGTTTTAAGACCCCCTGAGTGCGAAAAAATGGTTTTTACGGCGGTGTCCGTCTGTCGGTCGTCGTCTTAACCGTAGAATGTATCCACCATAACTTCTGAATGACCCGTTGGATTGGATTGCGCTTTGGTACACTTTTTTAGGGACTTTCCAAAAAAATCCTCTCCGTTACCCAGTCATTGTTGAGCTATGGTTCTGGTTTTATCCATCAAAAATGGTTTTGCAAATTTCATAAAATCCATTTTCCGGCTAAACTATGCAAGATACAACAGAATGTCGGGAAGCAAAATTATTCAGCTAAAAAAGTTCTACAAATCTTATTTCGAAATTTTTTCATCGGACATGTACTTATCATTTTATTGACAAAAAACGTTATTAAATAGCACAAAATATAAGTTTACGGTCACGTGATCGGAAATTCGAAAAAATGTTACACGGCAAAATTATTGACCTATAAAAAATCTACAAGTTTACTATTAAACATTTTTTTACAGGACACTTAGTTTTCGTTTCAATCGTGAAAATTGATATTAAACTCCAGAAAATCTCCGAAAACACGTCTTAGATAACAAATATTTGTGAATTAGAAATCGTGAGAAATCTTATATTTTAATGCTTCGAAACATAGAGTAGAAGAGGAATTGCGGAAAGACTCGAAAATAAAATTTTTAGCAGACACTGAAAACGACAAAAAATACCATTTTATTGTCGAACAATGCGAAATACGAAAAAATGTTGCGGAGAAAAGTTATTGATCTAAAAAAAATCTACAAGCTTCCTGTTAAAATTTTTTTATAGGACACTTAGTTTTCGTTTTAATCTATAATTTTTTTAATACACTCAAATTTTTTGAATTCTTTGGAAATTTTATGTAATCCTAAGAAATCTGATAAAATCCCGTTGTTTGAAAGCCAATGAAATTTATTCACTTCAAATTTTTTTTCAAATATTGAAAATTTGAGTTCATAAAATAAAGTTAAAAGTTAAAAATTTCACACCTCACTTTATGCCATACCCTTCGGACCTCCACCGAATTTTTAATAAGCTCACTTGGTACCCGATACGAATTTATAAACGATATCTAACAAGTTTATTGAAGGTCAGATGTCCTCAGGGATTTCCTTACCACACCGTCCTTTTTATACCAGAGACCATATCAAAAAGATCTCGCCGCCGCCACCGTTATTTTGAGAATCGAGGCTGAAACTTTTTTATCTTTTTCTACCCTATCAAAAACATTTGTCAGAATTTTTTCAAATTTTTTTACCCAACCCAAAAAATGTTAAGGGTTTTTCAAAAAAATGGCTTTTTTCAAATGGCAGTAACTTTTTACAAAATTGACTTATCGGGACGTTTTTTTTTTTCAAAATTTTTGTTTTTAAATGCATTTTTCAGAAAAAAATGTATAAAAATTATACAGATCCATCTTCAACGTCTTTTTTTAATTTTCGGAAAAAACGGAAATTTCGAGATGATTGTCATTTTTAATTTTTTTTTCTTTTTTTATAAGAAACTTTGACATTTTCCGCAAATTCTTTGAAATTTTCTGAGTGGGATTTTTTCGTTTTCTATTTTTCTTTTTCAATTGAAAAAAAAAAATTTTTAACTCAACTTATTTCTCATAACACTACCTTAAAATTTGAAAAGAAATAATAATATTAATAAGTAAAAGTTGTAGTCATAGGAAAAATGTCAACTTTTTTCGAAAAAGTCAGAAAAAAATAGTTCGTGTGTAAGCGTTTCTAAATGTGACCTTGAAATAGTTTAAATAAATGATGACGCAATATCCATTTGAATGTGTGAGTTTTCAAAACTGTGATGATGTAACATCCGCCCTAAGGTATGAGAAAAAATTTCATTGGAATTGTTTAGGTGTTTCTGAGAATTCGTTAATATGATAGATATCTGGGTGATTAATCAAGCTTATCACCTGCAACTCTCTTGCTGTGAATAAAGTTTTCTTATAATTATTTTTGATGTGGAATACCATGAAATTTTGTTTAAATGATTTTGTTAGAACTCTGAAGGTTGGTTTATCAGAAAAGCGGCTTTTTTAAGTATTTGAAAGCGATACCTTCAGTGATCTGACTCCACAGAAGACTAACATCAATCACCAATTAACAACTAAACACAGGTAAGCTAAAACATTTCTCAATTTTCCTTTTCACTTCTCTATTTTTCTATTTTTGAATCTCTTTTCATGAATCTCTTTTTTGAAAGGGAGTATTGAACAAACAAGGAGACTCCAACTTCGAGTATCGATTTCAACGCGCTATTTCCAATTTTCCTTCCTTTCAAATCCATTTCCCCATTAACTAACCCCGATTTTGTAAATCCATTTTCTCGAATAAATACTTTTTATTGTATTTGTGTGCTTATTCAAAAATTGATTGGTTATCCTCATGCCAGTTGTAGAACCTCCTGTTCTAGTCTAAAACGAGGAATATTTTTTAATTTAAATAAAATTAAAGGCGTATGTGAGTCTCTCGGGACGTAACATTATAAATGTATTATTCTAATTCTTTCAATCTCCTTAAATCCCTGACAAAAGTGTCTTAAAATCTTACGAAAGTCCTGAAACTCTTTTGAAACCTATTTGCACTTTTTTAATGACAATAAAAGTGATGACTGATATTAATTAAGTTTTACGCATTCTTTGCAACTCGACTGCGCTACTTTCTTCTTATTTAAAATTTAAATTCTTAAAAATTATTGAAAAATTAAAAAATATAGTTTTTAAATAAATTCTAATATTGTATTCGAGCAAATTACTCACGTCGCAACCCACTATGCGAACTATGTGAAGGTATATTTTAATATAGTCTCCTCTTTTTTCCAAATCTTAAAAAAAAAAAATAAAAAAAATCCAAATCTCCTCTCCGACTGAGCAAGACAGTAAAATCATGGGCTACATAAATTCCTTGGGGTCAAATCCTCCTCTTTTTTCCCCTTTTGTTTCCACGCCGAACCCCTTGACTTTTTTCATCCACGAAAGAAGGCTTCGCGAGTTGCATATAAAAATTCCATGAACAATGGAGTTTTATTTACCTCGGAAATAAATCGTCACGTAAACTAAAAGGAGACGAATATAGCGCAACTTGAGATTCTTCTTCTCGTTCGCTTTTTACAATATAGAAAAACCAGCTTTGTCTCTGGCTCTATAGGAAGCTGTATTTGTTGCGAGAGTAAGGCATCGACACTGAATTGAGGAAGCTTCATCAGTTCAAGAAAAGCTCTCCTACAGTGAAAAAGGCGTTCATTTCTATCCAAGGTTTAGCAGAGAGGCTCAAACTCTCCTACATTTTTCAAAGTATTTGTTTCTAAGTTCAAAAACTTCCTGAAAGCATCTTTGAAAATTATATAAAAGTTAAGAATCTTCTAAAAGTTTCTTTTGTATCTGTTAGGATAAAAATAATTCTTTTGAAATTCTAAGAAATCCAACAAATTTTTTGGAAACCTCTGCAAATCTGGAACAATATCTTCAAAAATAATTTTTTAATATACATTTTTCAGAAATAAATTATACTTCTACTTATTTTATTTTTTTTTTCGGGAATTGGAAGTTTTCGATAATTTAGATTTTCGGAAATTTAAATTTTTGTAAATTTGAAAGTTGGGCTATTTAATATTTTCGGGAAATTGAAATTTCTAGAATTTGATATTTCGGTAATTTAATATTTTCGGAATATTTAAATTTCCTCAATAAAAATGTTTCCGGTAATATATTTTTTTTATTCAGAAATTTGATATTTCGAAAATTTGCATTTTTCGGGATTTTGAATTTTCGAGAATTATTTTGTCGGTACTTTTTCGCAGTCGGGATTTTGTTTTTCGGTTACAAGATTTTATCCCGTAAATCTTTTTAAAAAATTTATAACTTTTGGAAATTCATAAAAATGTTTTGAATCCATTTTCATATTTTGAATTCTTTTAAAATCCTATGAAATCTATTACATTTTGTGAATCTCTGCAGTGTTTTAAAATCCTTGGCATTTTTATAAATCCATTTAAGTGGCTCAAATTCTTATGAAATTTTATATACAATTTTTGAAATTCATTGAAATTTTTTTCGGAATTCACTACAATTTATTAATATCCCCTGAAATATTTTAAATCCCGTCTATATTAAAATTTTCAAAGTATTTACCTCTAAGTCCCAAAGCTTTCTAAAGGCATCTCTGAAAATTATATAGAAGTCAAGAATCATCTTCTGTAAGTTTGTTCAGCATCTTTTGAGAAGAATTGCATAATTTTCTGAGACTTCTAATCCTTTCCAAAACTATTCAGACAGTTTCTAAACCTCTGAAAAACTACTTCAAAGATTAAGGATAAATTGCATAGCTTTAGTTCCGGTTCCTCATCGTCGCTCCCTTAAATGAGGCTTCCCCTAAATTGGGGGAAATGGATAAGGACTAAGTTTGTTCATTTCAACGTCAGCATAGAAACCAAGTAAAGTCAGCAAGTAAATCCTGTAATTGATTAATATTATACTGCTTTCTTGATTTATATTTTCAGGAGGGCGAATTTGGTATTATTGGATTTGCACTTTCATCGGAGCTGGGTTAAGGAAAATATAAAAGAATTCAAGTCGATCAAAAAACAAAATGGCGGATTCAATATGGCGGACGATTATTTCAAAAAATTATTGGATCTATTTGAAACATCCCAGTGGGCACAAAATTTTGCGACGTCTTTACGACATCGTTACGACATTTTTACGAAATCGTAAAGACATCCTATG
>JAUESH010033861.1:0-10192 GCA_032275165.1 Synergus magnus
GAATTGATTTCTTTAGATCAAAAAAATATATGTTTGTTTTTAATAATAATTACTCCTGTGAAATAATATTTTCTTGAATCAAAAAACTTTTTTTTTCAGTTATATATATATATATATATATATATATATATGTATAACTGAATGATACATAAATAATGTTAAACGTCTTCCACTTCGTTGATTACTCTAAGGCAATGAATCGCTAGGACTGTGCATTTCATTAATAAAATTGCACAATCTTATTAAAGTGACAGGTAATCATTCGCGGTTCTAATTTTCAAACAGGTTCCTATTCAAATTTGTTTATACTCTTATTATTAGAAGGATTACGGCTTTATGTAATAGAATTAATTCCGCTTTACTAAATGAAATAATAATTAATTTTCTCTACTCAATTACCGCCTTGCTTTTTTAATTTAAAAAGTAAATATTTTATGTTTACTCGAACGTATTCAATTGATGATTGAAAGAAAAAGAAGACAGCCTCTGGAGATAAACTTTTTATTGGAAATATCAGACTATCTTTGAAGGTCTAAATCTGGTGATTTACTGAGCTGCGTGGTTGCGAGGGCACAATAATACCAAGATTGACTAGAGGTCGACCACCTTCGCGTTACAGTAAATCAGTAAGAGCGCTGTTTCGCTTTCCAGGTCTCGAAAATGCAAAGGCAGTATTTGAAATTACAACATATAAACTAAAATATGCTTAAATCATTGATATTACAATGTAAATTTCTGCAAATCTTAAATGAAATAGAAAAGATTAAAAAACTCAATTTTGTATATTTTAATCGTTGAATGAATGGAAGAGAAAGCGTCATTGTTAAACCTAAGTTTAAGTTTTTTTAATCACTGGCCACTTAACGTGTAGTTAAAGTTAATATAAAATAAAACTGCTGTATTTTTACACGAACTTTGTGTAAATAACATAATGGCTGTTGTATTGTATATATACCTATGTACTAATAAACTTTAGAACAATCGAGAAAAACGTATTCCTTGTTTACTTTACTTTCAGGAATTTTAGAATTTTAGGAGGTAATCGTAGCTAAAAAAGAAAGAAAAATTTCCGATTGCTCAGTTTTTCCAGATTTTTCGATCAAATCGCCAACCAGACTATAAATCTAAATTTCTGTCGTGTTTCCTCGGGAAGAAAAAAGAAGAAAATTCTATGCAGTCGACGCGACGGTGCATTTGCTCTATCATTACGAGAAAAATAAGAGAATCCAAATAGTACGTGGTGCTTATTCAGCAGTATTTCAACGTCAGTGTTATGCAACTGATCCCCCTGCGACATTCACCGTCGTTTTTCAGTATTCCTCAGTAAGAGTTTCTCTACAAAAGCATTTCTCCAGAGTGATCCATGCTTCTAATACTAATTCTCTGAATTTATGAGCGTGCGTTTTGTTGAAGATAATTTATCAAGGCAAAGAAATTATCCACCCTAGTTGAGAATATTTGTGCATAAATTCTCAGAATTCTTTTTCTCATATATACATAACGCATTTTAAGATTAAGTCAAGTTCCAGATTATCTAAAGTTTCCAAGAAAGTTTCACTCTCTGATTGCGAACAGGAAGTCTCTCTCTGATTAAGAAAGTTACTTATAGTTTACGTCTCATGAAATTACCATTTGCGTTTTGACTTGATTTGTTTCCATCTTTAAAATTGTATATTAAGTCGACAATATAAAATTTTTATTGTTTCATTGCTTCATGAAAACTTTAGTAACATTTTTCAGTAACAAAGATGAACCGGGATATATTTTAAATACATAACTGTTAGATATAACAAATTCTCCACAAAATGTATAATACATAGGGTGAAATTCAGAACGGACGCTCGTTAAATATTCAACAACATCCGATGGATGTGTGGTATTAAAAACCGGTATAAAAGAAAGTGTTCCTTGATCTCAAACATAGAGGGAAAAGGTAAGCAGATAATTAAACTATATTTTATTGCATTATATTTTTAATTTTGTCCGATTTAAAAAAATGTACATTAATAATGAAAAATATCTTTGATTTTTTAAATTAAATTTCGGTACTATGTTGACAAATTTATACCACGAAAAATGATAATTAAGTGAGTACTTCAAGATGCAGAAGGCTACAAATTATGAAATCTAAATGATATACACACGTATGTTTTCATTTTTTTATTATAATACTATGCAACTTAATTAATTAAACCACGCAATTTAAATTTAATGCTGCAAAGTTGTGCAATTGAAATGAGAACAAGCAGTGCTTAACGCAACAGGTTCTTTTCATAAATTTTCATAGCCGCAAGATAATCTAACGGCAAGTATAATTTTACGTAAAAAAGTAATATATCGTCTGAAACATTATTTTTCAACATTAAAATAAAAGATTTTCATTATTTGCTTTTCCTACAAAAAAGAGAATCTCAAGCTTAAAAATATTTTGTCGTACCCTCCTCTCCCTTCCCCTCCCCTAATTGGAAAAGAGAATGGGAGCTGACAAAATATTTCCAAGTTTTATGAACATATTTGGACATACCGCCTCCCCGCCTAATTAGAAAAGAGACGGGAGTTTGACCAAATATTTTGTACAGTTAGATTCGCTTTTCTCACAAAACATCCTGTCGGGATCCGCATTAAAATATGGGTATAGAAAGAAAACAAAAAGATTTAGTGTGAAAATACGATTTGTATAATACTCCTGAAAGTTTTATGGAAGCAAGTGCGACGTAATAACTTAGAGACATTATGTTTAGAGCGTTCCCGGGAGAGATGGATAATTATAAATTGCATGGTCCTACATTGGTTGAATGGTCTAGCTGCTATAATTTGTAATGCTCTCATTTGTCGTAGCCAAGTTTTATCTCCTCGAATCTTTGGCTTCGAGGAGAAATAATCTATATAGTAAATGTTAGAAAACTTAAAACTTTGTGTAAGCGTTAAACTCAGTTTTTAAGTCTCGACAGTTTCTAAACTGTAATGCCCATTGAAGCGAACGACAACTTTGATAATGGGATTCAAAACTTTTTCAAGCTCTTCAATACTTTCAATATAGAGGACAAGCAAACTTTATTATCATGTCTAGAGCCACACAAATTGATCCTACTGTACTACACATTAAGTAAATAAATACTAAAAGTTTTTAAGTGAATAATTTAAAAGTTATACTATAAGCTAAAAATACAATATCAAATAATAATTCTTATTATATTTCTAATCATAAACTGCTTTTTCTGAACTATGCAAACTTATTGTAGAACCTAATCCTCACTTTGAAATATTTCTCGTATATAAATAGATTTCGAAGGAAATTCGAGAGGAAACCTATAAATGAAGGACCAATTTTCAGGAAACTAACATTTTACTGACATTCTCCTATGGCTCTGGGACCGGTGTTAAGTCGTGAAACTGTCTGGTCGTACGGAAATTAAACTGAATTTACGAGTCTGCGGTCCCGAGATCCACTGCTCTGATTTGACGACCTATAAAGAGAAAGTTACGCTAATACGGAAACGCAGCGATTTTATATCTTTGTCCAAAAGATTCTAACTAAGCAAGTATCTACAAGATGTCAATTTTGAATTTAGCAATATTCTTCCTATTCGCTCTTAGTTCTTTTCAGTTTACTTAAACCAGTTTACGATTTTTTTTCTCTCATAATTCACATTTCACAATTTGTTTTTCTGAATATTTTGTCTTCATAAAGACCAAAATTTTAAGAAAAACATAGCGAGGGCCCTAGTTGAAACGTAGCTAAATTTTATTGGGCAGATTCTGCAGTGACACTGCTGTCATTTTAATTAGTTTAGTTTTAGTCCACATCTGAATTATATATGAAATACATGTATTTTTATTTGTATATACTCAGGCTTTTATAGAAATTCTGTTCGTACAAGTTTTGGAGAATAGCTTAATCCACAACTCTGAACGCACGAAAAGCTCTTAAAATCTTCTTTCCCAAGAATCTTAGCAGCTTTCACACTGTAATGTTCGAACGATAAAACTTAGTCTACTTTTATTCCAGTATATTGTGTTTTATTCAGTTGTATACAGGATTTGAGATAAACTTTTAAGACCAAAAGAAATTATTTGCAAGATAACGTTCACATTTTGCAAAGATATTTATACAATACTACTTTTTTTGTACTACTCTTTCGAAGACTTTTAAAATCTCTTAAATTAACTATAAAAGGTGTCAGAAATCGTACTTTATTATTATTAAGATTCTGGACAAATGTAATGTAAATAAGATAACGTATTTGAATGTATAAATTAGTTTCAAAACCCATCTTATTTCTAGTTTCGATCCTTCCCCAAAAAGTGATGGAAAAGGTGCGTTGTGAATATTTCAGTTGTTTCGAGAGGAATGAGAAAAAGAGTAAGAGCATTTTTATACCACAGAGAGCAACACTGTACGTGTGGATCAAATTGACTTTTCCTTTCCCGCACACCGCTCTCTACACCTCATTCACCTTAGATACTTTTCTTTGGACGAAGATGGAAAATTTTACGTTTATTTAAGATATGCGTAGAATAATTCAACACCGTGTTCATCATTTCTGACTAAAATATATATGCGGTGGAAAATTACAAGCAGAATCACTGTCAACTAAATTTTTAGTTACAAAATATGAATTTATATTATTTATTTTCATAAAATAAAAAGCTCTTATCTTTTGAAGGCATGGATTAACTTCTGCATATTAAAGACAAGTTAAAGTACTCGTAAAAGTTATAATAGTTGGTCTTGATGAATAGTTAAAACGAATTCTTGTGCAATAATAAGCTTTGTCCTTTACTGTCATAGTTCACCAACCGACAAAGTTACAAACTTTTAACTTTTTCCATATTTTCTTGATTGGCATGAAAGGTAGTTCTCCAATCATAAAAATGTCCCTCACGAACGTCGTTTCTTTATAAGGAACACAGTTAAGATCTAAAGCCCTAAGATTTCTTTATCACCCTGACCCTCATCCAGTAGAATTAAAGCGCGGCTGCATGAAGATAAATAGATGAAAATAAATTAAATCAATTTCCAGCGTTACTCTTTGATGAATTAGGTAACTTTTTTTTTACAGAAGAGAGCGAGCATAATGATTCAGCAACCAATTTGTAAATTATTGATGCGTAAACGAGTTTAAGCAAAGATTAAATTCAAATCCGATATTATAATTTTTAAAGAGTTTGTAAATTACCGAACGAGTCTAGATCTGCAGTTTTCATTTCATTTTTAAACTCCAAAAGGATGTTCACAAAGTGGGCGGGAAACAGCTATAAGATAGATGACGAAAAACCAAGGGAGGCTAAGGAAGAGGATAATTTGAAAGGATTACCATAATGTACTTTCGTAGTTCACAAGGAAAATGTTTACTAAACATTAAAGTAACATCCTAAACGATTGATAGTACCCCGAGTAAAAAAAATCCTATTGAGATCCCAACATGATTTCAAATAAAGTCACACTAAAGTAACGGATATGAGACGACAAATCATTAATGAAGTACCAAATTTTCTTAACATTTTTTACAAGCCTTCATAGTACTTATGGTCCATAAAAGCTTCAAAAAATTTCGAAAAGATGGGACATAAATTATAAAAAAGATCTTTTTAAGCCTTTTTTGGAATGAAAATGAAAAGATATCCGCTCTATATATTCTTAAACTAATTGCAATTAATGTTGTATATGTAGATTCGTAAATTTTAATGAATCTAATAGTCAAGAGTTCCCTTCTACTGGAAGATTTTGATTAGGAATATTACAGAATTCAAGGAAGCGTATATCTGTCATCCATTCAAGATGACTTTATATGAGAATATGTAGGTTGCTATATCCATATTATACATATATCATATATCTTATACATCGGTTTTATGAAATTTCGGTTTAGACTTCTCCTAAATTCTATGTGCGAATCCAGTAAACCGTAACTGCAGTCTTAACCGAGCGTGAAAGTTGTGGATATCATGTCGCTTCTCTCACTCTCAAATATTCAAAGTAGGTGACTGGGTGCAGATATTCGTGGAGGATCCAAAGGGCTAACTCATGTACACGTAATTTATATTAACCCAGGCATTAATTTCCTCCGCCCTAACTTTTCTGCTTCTATTGACATCATGACATCATGTCGACATAACTCCACTTTAAGTGTGTAACTTATTTTCCCTCGTGGGTTCCTATAATGCGGTTACAAAAACTTTGATTGGATCTAAATTGTGAAAAGAAAAGTTTAAAAACTTCAATCAAATCCTAACAATCTATGCTTTATTACAAACTTTAAATTTTATTCATGTATACATGTGCTATAAAAAAGTAAATAAGCAGAAAGAAACGAATAAGTGTATTTTGTTCATCATTTTTCAATTATAATTGAAATATGATGTCTTACCGACGCCGACTGTTTCACTTGTAAGTAGCCAGAATATGGAAGAGCATAAGTGGAAAAGGCAGTTTTCGTTCAGACACGGATAACGTAAAGAAACATTTTTCACAATTTCTTTCCCTTGTTTTTAAAATTAAAATTTTGGCGTAAAAACAATGAAAAACGTATAAATAATCGAGAACTCAAAAACCTTGTTAGGAAATGTCAATTTAATAATGTAGATAAATATAAAACATATAGAAAATAGGTTTCATATTATTCCAGAATTAGTCTATTTAATGCGGCTTTTTGGTTATTTTTAATCATTTTGCGCAAAATGATTAAATTTATTTTCACAAATTCAATTCAATTTTAAACCAATTTTCTAGAATGTTCTCTATACCAATAGTTTCTTATAATCGAGAAACGAGAATGTTCTCAATTTATGCTCACACCATTTTCCCTCTTAATTCGTTCTTTGACGTCGTCTTTTTACGTCATACATAATTCAGATAACGTTCCGCTTCCTCATATTCGGTACACGTTAAAGAAAGTCTTTCGTCGATAAATCCTAGACTTTAAGGAAGCACACTTTAGCCTGTTTGTTTTTTTTATCAAATATCTTGGATTTTCGAAACTACTGACTAGAATTTCGGATTGTAGTTCTATGGTTTTCAAGGCACACATGATGTGGTTTAGCATGATTGAGTGAATTAGTTCGAAATGTGACATATTCTTGAATACGTTAATGTGGTAAATCCTTCAACAGAATTGGGGACCAAGCAATGACGTTCAATCTCCAAGAGCCATAAGTCTGATCCTTGAAAAGCCACGAGTTTCGTAAACCTGTTTTAAAACCGGAAGAGAACGACCATCGCTGATTTGGATGTCGAGCTGCTTCCGATTCGTCTTGAAATGCAAATTCAATCCGGTTGGGCGGAATCGACCTGGTGGCTACAGCATGAATAATACATACTGACCCACCCTTCGTCCTTTTCCTCATGCTCTTCACGTCCCCCTCTTTCAGCCCTACTGTTAACGAAATATTATACATAGATCAGTTTTCACATTTATGGGGAATACAACTTTCGTGGAATCTTGCAAATTTTGTATAACATCCCGTGGAATATGCATGAGCCACAAATAATAATTTGTTTCAACATGAAGCTCCACTCGAACCCCGCCTCTTTGTCGTCAATTTATGCATGGGTAATTCTGTAAATTAAGTGTAAATTCATTATAATACGCGTCTAAAAATGTAATCTAGCAGATAATGTGATAATCTCTGATTGTCGAACAACTGTGAGTTTATTATTGCCCAGATCTGTATCGTACGTGCCTCTCTGAACTTAGTATTAATGCATTTACATATATGCTGAGTATTAAAGTTTATAACTCCCAGCTGACCTTCAGACTCGGAGCTTTATTCGAGGTCAGTGCCTCTTCATTCTGCGTGGAATTATGGTGGCGAAAGTTAGAATACGTGGATCGAAACAGAATAAATTCAGAATTTAGAAAAGTTTCAATTTAACCTATGTATAGAAAGAAGTAACACACACACACACACACACGATCATAGTTTTCAATCTTTATTTATTCAAGGAAACATAGTATTAATAATCTAACAATACATTTTTTGAAAATTAAAAATTATATGTATATAAGTTATATGCCAGTTTTCTGTTTGATCCACTGGCGAAAGTAGCGTGTTTCAGTATACACTCCGGGGTATTCTCCACAGTCACCAATACCCCAAGAAACTACTCCAATTGCTATGTTTTTCGAATTCACGAGCGGACCTCCGGAGTCACCCTAGAAAAAGATTTTTTTTTTCATGTATAAGCAAGCAATACAAAATCATACTTTTTCACTTACTTGGCAGGAGTCTTTAGCTATGTTTTTGTTCCAATATCCGTAACAAATTTCTCCCCTGGCTAGAGTTACTCCCATTTTAGCAAAACGACTCTTGCAACTTGCTTTGGGTATCTGCGGTAGTTTCACCGCGAGTAACGTAGCCGAGCCAGTTCCATTTTTCTATAAATTATAAAGATCTAATTCACTGAAAAATTTAAACTTTAACTAATTAAATGATAAAACAAAACATAATTTTATCTTACTTTTTTGTCTCCCCAGCCTGAAATCTGCCCCCAGCTCTCATCTAAACGTACTCCTTTCTGCGGCAAATTTACCGCTTTCATAACTGCACTGTATTTGAAAGGTAGGTTGACCCTAAAAACGGCGATATCGTATCCATCACTTGATTCAGAATTACGTTTATATCTTTCATGCACATAATACTTTGTGACTTGATGAACACTTGCTGTTTGATCCTGTTTATTTAGATTAGTCGTGCCACCAATGACGTATATTTTTTTCCCTGCTGAACTGAAAGAATAATATTTTAAAAATGAGAAAGATTTCATGACCATCATGAGCTAATTCTTATTCATCGAAACAGTGGGCTGCTGCAAGTCCCCAATTTTTGCTAATAATAGCGGCACCACAGGAGTGGCTATTCTGCACATTAAAGTGTAGCTGAAAATGTTAATTGCAGTCAAGTGAAAATGGCGAAAGTTTAAAAAGTCGGATGTATTGATCAAACTGCTTACCATATAAGGAGCACTGCGAATATTAATTTGCGATCCTTCTACAATTCTATTCTGACACCATACTGATTGATAAGTTGCAGTATAAAATATAAAATGCATTGAATTGTTTGAGCTGCAAGACTTACAACCCATTGACAATTTTAACAAGTAAATTATTATGAAATCAATTAAACAGATAATAACAATAAAATTTCATATTTTAGATTGAATAGATGCTAGAAATAGTATACTTAGAGCCCAAAATAAAAATGCATAGCACATATCGTGCTCTCAACATTGAATTGTTAAAAGACAATTTCTTATTGATATGATGAAATTATATTGTAAAGGATTTTTATGTTACAGACATATTTAAGCAATTGCAATAAACCTGTAAGTTTCATTAAGTATCTAACAGGTATAATTACATACTAGATAACAGAATTTTCCTTGTTTATGCGTTCTCGGAATAACATAATATGTTTACGTCTTTTTCAGATATAGAAAATGTTAAATAATAATATTATAGAATTATATTATATAATTTTGTATTAATTGATTGATAATCAAATACAGTTTTTCAGGAAAACGGTGAAATGATTTTAACGAGAGTATATTCCAATTGCCAAAACTATGTAGTCAAAGTATTCGTGGATTTTTAATTAGTATGAAGATTGTAATACGACTTTTTTTGCAAAATTGGAAAGGCTTTAACTCTCTTGACAGAAAAAACAGTATACAATGTAGGTATATTTATTAAGGTGATTGATTGATAAATACTTTTTGTTTACGCGAATTTTTTAAAATAAAGACAATTTGAAATATATGCCTTATTTTAAACTAATTACTTATAGTTACACATAAAAGAATATAATTTTGGCAATTCAAATATAATCTCGTTAAAAAATTGAAGTCAATTAAAATTTTACGATATTCTTTGTAAAATAATTTTAGTTTATCTGAAAAAATATACATATTTCGTTATCAATTTTTAATATTTTTTTATTTATGAAAAGACCTAAGCATGTTATCTTCTTCCAAGAACGCAAAAATAAGGAAAATTTTGTTATCCAGAATTTAACAATAATTATACTTGTTATGTAATTGATAAAACTTACAAGTTAAATACGTCAGTAACATACGAATTTTTTACAATATACTATTAACATAGTGGAGAGAATTCTGTTTAACATTTTAATAATGAAAGCACGATATGTGCTATGCATTTTTATTTTGGCATGTAAGTATAGCATGTCTATC
>JAUESH010033871.1:0-10191 GCA_032275165.1 Synergus magnus
GAACTAACCGCGGTTCGGGAAACTTCGTGGACTGTTCGGCAACATTCGTGAACTGTTCGGCAACATTCGGTTCTTCGCGGTAAAAATTTATCGAACCGAAAATCGAATCGAAAATATATCGAACCGAATGTTGACGAACAAGCCACGAAGTTTCCCGAACCGACGTTAGTTCTAAATCAAAATGGCGTTCTATTAGTCGCAAAAACTGTATTCCATTCGCTATCCAGTTTTTATGTCGACATAAACTGAGAACTTGGTTTTCCTGAGGAATTCGAATAAACGTAATTCTTCAGCAGGGCCAATTACATTGCGAGCAATATTAGACATTTTCGTTGCACCTGCAGTGATATGCTGAAGGATTGTTGGATCGGTGTCTTGAAAAAATTTCAAAATTTTTGGCATGATGTTGGATCATGCTCCGATTCTCTGAGATCGTGCTGCAGAACAGTGGCCCCAACGCGGGCTCCGTACTCTACTGCGCATGCGTCGCGCTCAGCATCTGATTGGTTGCTATTCACGCGCTGTTTAAAATTGTTTAGTATTTATATACGCGAATAACAACCAATCAGCTGCCGAGTGCAACGCATGCGCAATAGAGTACGAAACCCGCGTTGGGGCCACTGCTGCAGAAAACCTGATAAAACCGAAGTTCGAATCGTGCATTTTCGACTTACACACGAAGTTACAGTGGTAATCATTCAACTTCTGTTTTGAGGCTCCCAAACGGTAGGTATGGTGCGAGTAAATTTATAGGATCGGACGCTCTCGGATCCGCTCGGCTTCGATCGTCAAGAAGCCGAGAGCTGTTGTGATTCTGCTGCCAGTGTTTCTCCTTTCTCGCTTTTCTTACCTTCCTTCGAGCGCTTCTCCGAATTCGCTTCTCTTTTCATTTCGGATCTAACGCTATCGGAGTCTCTTGGCTTGGACCGTCGAGAAGTCTGTAGAGGCCCAGAGTTGTCGTGCCTCCACTTCCCCAATCCATCCTACCGAAGGCGGTAAGAGTGGGGTTTCACTAGTTGAGAGGTTTTAGCTCTTATGCACTCTTATCTTATGGCAGTGATGTCCAACGCGAGGTTCTCGAGTTTCTCCTTTCCTCCTGTTTCTTCCCCTTCTCCAAGCGCTGCACCGAAAACTCTCCTCTTCTCGTTTTGCCACTGGCGAATAGCGCGAGGCTCGAACGTCCTTCGTGACCGCTCGGCTTCGTCCGCCTGGCATCCGAGCCGTCAAAGGTGGTAAGAGAGGGGATGGACGAGTTTACTTATGCGTTGGACATAGTGATGGGCGATACTTGAAAAAAGTATTCGATCCAAAAGTATCGATTCTTTATAAACTATCATTCAGATTCCGATACGTATCTAGCGAAAAAGTATCGATACTAAAGTATCGAAATAAAGTATCGAAATCAAAGTATCGATGTTTTTCATGCACAAATTAAAAACTAATACAGTCGGACCTGTATCATTTTAACCTGTACCATTCCAACTTTCGCGGCGCTCTGCTTGCTTGCTGGGCTTGCTGGAGCATTATCAGTCAGTAACATGGAATTTGGGTTAATTAAATACGCAATTAAACACGCAAACAGCAGCCATGACGTTTTATATGCATATGACATGGCAGTCTGAGAATCTGTTACTGATAGCAATCTCAAATATTACGTCTGTTTCAGAGGAGAATCCTTGTAAGGGTTTCGGGGGGGGGTGCCACTAGAGCTGGTTGGTCTGTTCAAAGAAGTATGTCATCTGTTTCTAATTTTAAAGTCACTATTGATATTTAGCATCATCTTCATACCGAGATTATGATATGATCATGATAAGATCACAGTGTTATCAAGGTTACGAACTGTTCTAGTTGTTTGACATTTGCTTTAAAATTGCACAATAAAATATTTTGAGACGGTTGATAAAGAAAATTTCATATCTGATCACGCACGCACATGGCTGAAAGTAATATTATTCCATAAGAAATACTCATGATTATTTCCCGTTTTTTAATAACTGTTGCTATAAATTAATACATAAAAACAAACAAATTTAGACTGTTTGTCTATCAACTGATGATAAACCATCGTAAACATAAAAACCTGGAAGAATAAGCTATATATAACAAAAACATGAATTTTTTATTACACTTTTCAAAAGTCTCCATGCCTGAGGCCGATCATAGTCTCAAGTTACTTCTATAAAATGGACATAACAATATTATTCTCACTCTTAACATTCTGTGTTTTCTCTCAAGGAATGGAAACTCTTCGCGAAAAGAGAATTGGTGAGTGAAACCTTATCTTGGTTATAAACTTGTAATGTATAATAATATATATTATATAATACTCTAGAAATGAAACACACAATCCAAACTGGGCACGGTTCGGTACACAAAAAATCATCAAGACAATATTTAATTTCCCACCACAGCCCATCCGGTCTGGCCCGGATCGGCGAAACACCGGTATGTCTGCGCAGGCATGTCCGTAAGAAGCGCATAGTTGATATGTCGCCTGGTCCAAAAAAATCATCGACACTTCGAGATGCTCCCTACGTGGTTCGCATAGAAGATAATTTTATTGAATGTGGAGGCAGTATATTGTCCTCCAATGTTATTATAACTTCAGCTCATTGCATCATACATCCGTCAATATACCACGTTATATCTGGTACACCAAGAACAAGTAGAATAGGAGGAATTAAACACAATGTTACAAAAAAAATAATATACGGTGAATTTAGTCAAGATAATTTTTCAAATGATTTAGCCTTGCTATTAATTACTCCGTACATCAATTTTTCGACTTCACTCAATCGGCCAATACCGCTGTTTACTGGAAATCTACCGCCCAATCCTCTGGGCACCATTAACGGCTGGGGATGTAATACCATAAAAGGGTAAGGTATCTTTCATTTAAGATCAAATATATACTCTTCGTCTGAAAGCATTGTCCTGGATTCTTGTCAATGTATCAAAATCCATTTTATACCAGTCTAAAATCACTCTATGCTAAAAATTTGATTTTTATCATTTCAGAGAGACAGCATCTAGCCAGTTATATTCCATCACTGTGCCTCTACTTAATATGAGTATATGTGCAGACTGCTACAAGGAATTAGCTACACTATCTGATACAGAAATTTGTACTTTTGACCCAAACAAAGAAAAAGGTTGCGGCTATGGTGATTCAGGTGCACCTTTGGTTGTTAATGGTAAACTGCTTGGTGTCATGGCATTTACTGAAGAATCTACCCATCCACAATTTCCTGCTGTTTTTGCGAATTTAAGGTTTCAACCCTACAGGAACTGGATTCTAGAATTCGTTCCAAGAGCAATTTGATGTAAATTTGTCTTTCTGTGTAAATACAGGGTGTCCATAAATGTATTTCCAAAAATATTTAGCTATTATTTCCACAGATAGCGCTGTGATCACTGAGGTTAACTTAGCACCATGCGAGTTTAATTGTTCCCCTACGTCAAACTGAGAATGAAAGGTCGCTGCTTTTCGTCAGATGAGGATGTAACGGTATAGCATAGCTATGCCTGCCCATAGGCAACCCGCGCTACAGACAAGGCTCATGCGGACTTGCCGGGGTGAGACGCGCGAGAAGGGGAACGTCTGCGTCGAATCACCTAGACCGGCAGCTTCTTCCAAATTCTAATAGACGGCGCATAGCCACTCTCGCCCGTGAACGAGGCATTCTGACGCCAAGATATATTCGGGCGTTCAGACCAAATCAGTATCCCGTCGAGAATCACCAGAGTGATCACACCTTTTAGGGTGGCTCCCTACAAAGCCAGATTCTACGGATCCAGTCTCGGATCAACAAGAACGCGACGCAGTCGATCCATTTTTATCTTACGGTGCGAAGACTCTCCGACGTCAGCGGTACTCATCCGGCCAGCAGCTCTCAATTTCTCCAGGTATTTAATTTATTATTGTTGTTTTCTCTTATTATAATTTTTGTATTTTCTGAAACACAAGCGTTCGCTGTCCCAGGCAGCTTGTGTTCCTTAATTTTTGCACAAACGTTCGCTGCTCCCAGTGCTCTCAGATCGAGCTAGAAATTTACCCCCTCCATATCTACTATTTTATCGAAAAAAAATACTTTATTAAATATAATGTGGGAAAATTTTCTTATATATTTCAAGAAAATACTTATTGATTGTAAAATTCTGAGTATACTTGATTTGTAAATAAACTCATAACCAGTGTTGTAACTCAGAATTTAGTATTTATTTTGCGTCAACAAATATGTTTGATTTGCGACAACTGCCAGATTTGTAAATTATTGTCAACTTTTACTGTTTTGCTAACAAAGCCGAAAACTCGAAAAGATTAAGATGTATCGAGAACAAAACTAACATTTGTATTTGACGAAATGTTCTCCGTAAATAAAGCCGGAAGATTGGGAAGATAAATATGTACTGTAGACGCAATTTAAATCTGTAAATTTATTAAGGACATTAAGGTTGATCAATCCAATTTATTTAAACTTGCAATTCGCGTGTTCACGATAAAACATATCTAGTTTATATCGAGTCATACAAGAACTCAAACCCTTACAATTAGTTTATATCGAGTCATTCCGTGGCCGTCGAATTGCAAGTCCTTTGAGTTGTTGTTGAGAAATAAACATTGTTATTGTTGTTAATTCCCACTCAAGTATTACAAACAGAGTGTAAAATTGATGTAAGCTTTCCTTGTTTGATAAAACTGTGCAATCACCATTCCTACAATATTTATCACCAAAATTTCAAAAGCGAGCAGTTACTTCTTTACGATTCGAAGCAGTAGTAAACGAGCAGTAAAATTCCAATCGTTGAATACCTATTAAATGCTTTATTATCTCTGTAAAATGGATAGAAAAGTTTACTTGTGTCTCTTAATCGTCTGTGGAATTTTGTTCCAAGAAATTTGTACATTATCGGAAGAAAATGGTGAGTGAAATGCTGTGTTATGCTAGAAACTTGATTTTTACAAATATCCCAAACTTTAATACACTCGTGCCGGAAGTATATGAATGTCAATATTCAGTATTTGTTCCTTATATGTCATTTCAAAGTTCAGGATTCTGAATTTGGAATGTTCTCATTTAAATCATTATTATGCAGAGAAATCGGAGGACCCTCACATTCGTAAGAAACGTGTAATTGGTAGCAAACAGACTGCCTTCGAAAATGCTCCATATGCTGTTCCAATTTATGAAAGTGGTGAGTATCGCTGCGTAGGAAGTTTATTATCGCCAGACTTCGCCATTACTGCTGCTCACTGTTTTATGTTTGATCCGCATGAACCAAAATTCAGCATGATGTCCAGTACTCTGACGCAAGCTTTTGGAATAAGACATAATATTACGGATATAATACGATATCCAGGCTTCAATTCGGATAAAGATGTTCATGATCTTTCTCTGTTTAAGTTTCTTCCACATATCAATTTCATGAATTCACGTAACCGACCAATCAAACTGTACAATGGACATCTTTTGCCACCAAATTCTTATGGTACTGTTACTAGCTGGGGATGTTATGCGATAAGAGGGTAAGATATATGTAAACACCTTAATGAAATTGGTGTCGTTATCGTCATCATATCATCATCATTCTTTAAATATACTAAATTTTATAACTAAACAATCTTACCCATTTCAGAGGAAGAAAACAATGGCCAAAGCAGTTAAGGTCAGCCTCTATGAAAATAATTACCCTAGACGAATGTCGTAGACTCTACAATCCTTCGCCACTTGATATTACGTATCATTACATCTGTACATTTGATAATGGAGAAAAACGGTGTGATGATGGGGATTCTGGTGCACCTTTAGTTGTAAATGGTGAACTCGTTGGTGTTATGAGTTGGAATTATGAATCTCGTCATCTAGTTCCTGATGTTTTTATGAACATTCTGCTTCCTATGTACAGAAGTTGGATCGCTCGATTTGTTCCTAGTGCACTTGAATATGGGTCGGGGTCATGATTAAATTTCAATATTTTCGTTTTGCATTATTTATACATTTACACTAAGGAAGGCAAACAAGGCTATGTATATAGTATACTGCAAATTCTGTAATGATTACATAGAAAATTGTTATTATTTTTATTATTTGGGTAGTGCTGATGAACGCTTCATAGCACTGCTGTAAAACCTAATGTACTATGCTCATTTCATTAAACATCACTTATTAGAGAACTTTTCGCGATGAATGCGTATATTGTTCCATAAAGCCCCCGTAACATTTGTATAGATTTTGTTTATTCATGACTTTCAGTATGCAAGAGGAATTAAAGGAGGTACTAGTTTAAATTATTATTAAAGAAGGATTAGAGCAGTAATTTACTCTCTTTTACAACATTAACTTTTTTGATACGTACATACGGTATCATAATTTTGTGTGCTTGGAAATTTTCATCATTGTCGTTTGGTCTCCTTACTATTACTCCATGGAAAGTACACTCGAATCTCGATATAAGAGTTCGGTATACAAGACCAATTCTCTCCCTTCCCGCGCGCGGCTGCTGCATCATTCGACGACTGAGCAAGCAAGTGGGAAGTAAAACAGGGCCGGCTCACTTACGGCACCTCACACCAGGCGCCCTGGTTTTTGTTCGAGTCAGATGGTATGCGCCGGCCCTGATTTAAAAGGACGCACCGCTCTACCGTAGAGGGGAATTTCTCAGAACTGGTCGTTCGCGATATAAGACCATGTCCAAAAAGCTGAGTCTTATATCGAGGTTCCAGTGTAAGTACAACATTATGAGTGTCCTAACTTCAAAGTAGAATCAATATATTCTCACATATTTGATGCCTATGGTGGAAATTGGATTATTTTTCAGTATAATTAACAACTTTATGACACATGGCACTCTGGAGGTTACCAGCGTTATTTCGAAGACAACCCAAACGATTCTGTCTAGTTTGCATCTCAGGTTCTTAACATACCTAAATCGTCTTTGTGGAAGATTCTGAAGGTCATTTTAAATTATCATCTTTAAAAAGAAAGTCGAAAATTATTCTCCAAAGACATGACTGACGTGTTTGATGCGGGCATTTTGGAGCCAGAAAGTATTGTTTTTAATGACGAAGTGCATTCAAGCGCGGATCCTCGGTGGAGCGATAGGGGCGATCGCCCCCACTAATAAGGTTCTTAAATTGCAAGAGGCCTCCCTATTCACCCGTTTTAAATCCTGTTTACTGTTAATTAATTACTATTGCTTCATTTTGGAAATATATATATATATATATATATATATATGGACACCCTGTACATGGATGACGTGGATGGCAATAAATAGCTCTCATAATTTTAAGCAAATAAAAAATACTCAGAATAACTGCCTGCTTTTTAAAATTAGTTTCTGTAGTGCAAAAATATCACTGAAATAAACAGATAGTAAGATATGACTATTTTTTGTTGTTCTAACTTTGCTTGTGCTAACATTCTTGAAACATTTATCATTTAAAATATACGAACGGTCTTTTACTTTACTTGCTTGTGATTCGAAGTGAAAGAATTTCGACAGTAAAGTTGCATCGGCTGAAAATCTTATTATATCTTTAATTTGTTACAAAAAATGGATAAAAAAGTTAAGTTTTGTCTCTTAATCCTCTGTGGAATTTTGTCCCATGGAATTTCTGCCTTATCGAAAGAAAATGGTGAGTGAAATGCTCTTTATGTAAAAAAAGTAACAAAAGCCTTTACTCATTTGAAGGATTATTGTGTAGGGAGTTCAGAGGACCTTCACATTCGTAAGAAACGTTTAATAGGAAGTGATGAGATTTCGCTGCGAAGCGCCCGCCATGTTGTTAATATTCTTGCAAATGGTGGACTAAACTGTGTAGCAAGTTTATTATCGCCAGGCTTCGCTATTACTGCTACTCACTGTTTTTCTCATGCGCATCAACCGAGATACAGCATGCTGTCCGGTTCACAAATACCGGATTCTGGAATACATCATAATATTACAGATATAATACGACATCCAGGTTTTGACTCACCATTAGAAGACCCTCATGACCTTTCTCTGATTACGTTTCTTCCACTTATCAATGAGCGTTCACGTAATCGACCAATAAAATTGTATAGTGGGGTTTTACCACCAAATAGTCGTGGCACTGCTACTAGCTGGGGACGTCATAATCTATTAGGGTAAGATATACGTAGATATGTAAATTCCTTAATGAAATTGGTTTTAACATCATCATCACTAATATTTGTATAACTACAAATTCTTACGCATTTCAGAGGGCAAAGACAGTTTCCAAAGCAGTTACGATCAGTCACAATGTCAATAATTAGCTTAGATGAATGTCGGAGACTCTACATGCCTATGGGACTCAGCATTACGAATCATTTCATTTGCACATTTGAAAATGGAGACAAACAATGTGATATTGGGGATTCTGGTGCACCTTTAGTTGTAAATGGTCATCTCGTTGGTGTTTTGAGTTGGAATGTTGATTATTATCAACCATTTCCTGACGTTTTTATGAACCTAATGCATCATGACTACAGAGCATGGATCTCGCGATACGTGCCAAGTGCACTTGAACATAATTAGATTCTGTGAAATGAAGCAGACAATCTTTCTCCAAAAAAGATGTGAATTCCTACTTAGGCTGTTGCTGTTATGCTTGGTGTCATTTCAATTTACTAATATCCAGACTTGTCTTTCTGTCTGTGTTGCATAAAGCTTAAAATATCTTTTAACTGAAGATATACATATATATATATTAACATGAATGAAACATTTATAATGCTCTGTGCATGTATCAGCTGATGACTTTATTGTCCAAGGGAAGCTGCATCGGCATAAAATTGTGCAATAAGCGTCTGTTATATATGAAGATAGGGAAGATGAATGAATGAAGATTATCTTTACATTTAAAACGGTTTATTATTCTAGAACCCCCAAAACCCCGTTCTGACTACGCGCCTGGTGGATGACATTGAATAGGGCAATAAATTACTCTCATAATTTCGAGAAACTAACAGTAAAATATAGTAATAAAATATAAGTATTTTTTTATAGTTCTGATAAACTTGTGGAAAATTCCAGAAACAGTTATACTTTAAAATTTTAAAACAGTTATTCACTTCATTACTTTCTTATTAGAAGTTACAAAAAATGAACAGAAAAGTTTACTTGTGTCTCTTAATTCTTTGTCAAATTTTGTCACGAGGAATTTGTACCTTATCGGAAGAAAATGTTGGTGAGTGAACTGGAATTCAGTTATTGACTATTTTAAGCAACCAGTAATTTTCAATTGTTGTTATTATACTTAGAATTACTTGCTTGTAATTATCGGAATTGTCAGAGGAACTTGAATCTTGAATGATTGTTTTGCAGTGAATTCAGAGGATCTTCACATTCGTAAGAAACGTTTAATTGGAGGCAGACCAATTGCCTTGCGAGATGCTCCATATGTTGTTAATGTCCTTGCGCATGGTACGCGCAACTGTGTAGGAAGTTTATTATCGCCAAGCTTCGCCATCACTGCTACTCACTGCTTTCTTCTTCAAAGTGGAACTATATACAGTATGCTTTCTGGTTCATCAAGACACGATTTTGGGATACCTCACAATATTACGAATATAATAAAACATCCAGGTTATCAATCGGAAGCAGATATTCATGATTTTTCTTTGTTTACGTTTTTGCCAAGCATCAATTTTATGAATTCGCATAACCGACCAATCAAAGTGTACAGTGAAAAGGTTTTGGAACCAAATTCTTATGGTACTGTTACTAGCTGGGGATGTCATGCAATAAAAGGGTAAGATATACCTTCAATGAAATTGATGTTATTATCCTCAGCAGCAGCAGCATCGTCTTCATCTTCATCATCATTATCATCATCATCATCATCATCATCATCATCATCATCATCATCATCATCAGTGAGTTTAGTGAGTATTGCCGACTATTTTTAGACCGAGTCCCATACTCTGTGCGTAAATGGGTTCTCACCTCCTCTCGAAAAAAAAAAAAAAAAAAAAAATCATCATCAGTGAGTTTAGTAGGTATTGCCGACTATTATTAGACCGAGTCCCACACTCTGTGATAGACACATATAAAATAGACACATATATGAAATAATGAAGAGACAGGTATAAAATATAGAGAATATGCACATATAAAATGAATAGTGTGAGAAATAGAATTAGAAACGATTCATGGGTTGCAGAGTGAGTATTTTGAAAAAAA
>JAUESH010033882.1:0-10188 GCA_032275165.1 Synergus magnus
AGTTTTTACCTGAATCTAAGGTGCGATTCTGTGCCGCCCAGACCCGAAGCCGGCACCGAATCGGCAGTTGAGTGTATCTTATTTTAACCTTTCTCATTACAGTCAATTGATAAAGTTGAGTCATATGAAAAATTATTGAGAATGGAATTACAGGATTCAGGTCAAGGTGTTTTTATGCTTTTAGCAAAATTTTTTAGTATTTCCGTTCTGTTGGTTTAAGTTTGTTTCAATTTTTTATCACCTTTTTTAACGACAATGGGTACTGTGGTGACTGTTATTAAAAATTGACAATTTTTGCAATTGAAATTATCATATCTATTTGTTCATTTTCAGGAAAAGTCGAAAGTTCTCTCGTCGCCATGGAAACAAAAGACGTTAGGTGTAAGTCATGTCATTCTTCAAATCAAGGTATTTTTTCGTTATTTCGCATCTTCATTGACCAAACAAAACTGATAAAATAAGATCCACGCAGTTTCCAAAG
Organism: Synergus magnus; assembly: GCA_032275165.1. Taxonomy (NCBI): domain Eukaryota; kingdom Metazoa; phylum Arthropoda; class Insecta; order Hymenoptera; family Cynipidae; genus Synergus; species Synergus magnus. The sequence continues at coordinate 482 of JAUESH010033882.1, forward strand.
CACGAAGAATGAATTAATATAAGCGTGCAAGAACAGGACTAAAAATGTACAGTGGCCTGCTAAATGTTCAACATTTCTTTATTTCAATTTGATGTGAGTCTACTCCTGAATCTCATTCATCTCTGTCTTGGCTTACACATTCACCGCATCATCAACGATAATTTTTTAGTCATTCTTTTTTTTTTTTTTTTTAAAAAAGAACATATTTAAGGCCAAGTGTAAGTCGTGTTCAAGCCTTAATTCTCATAAAAATATTGTATGATGAGAGTACCAACGCAAGCTGTGAATGTGAAACTAATTGGTTCATGATAAAATCATTTTTGTAGAAACATTGAAATGAATGTGATACAGTTTCTACAGTGGTTGATAACGCAAGGTTCCACTGTTAAACTATTTAGGTATATTCTATCTATGTATAGATATATAGATATATATTTACAGATTGCACTAAAAGCAACAAAAAAAAGTATATAAGATAAAAAGATAAGCAAAAAACATTTCAAAGACGTAGAGAATTATAAAAAGTAAGAGAATGTTGATAAATAAAAAAAAAAAAAAAACAAATCTTATTATATAAGACGAGTTATAATATTTCGAAATAATTTTATGATTCGTAAGTGTAAAATCTTGATTTGTAAGATTTTAATGTACAGTTAATTGCATTCTTCGGCAAATGTGTTCTAAAAAACTGCTTGCTGAAAATTTAATATTATGACGACAAAAAAAAATATTTATTAGTTTTAATTAAAAATGAGATGAAAATTACTTTACTATTTGATGGAAAACATTCAATTTGTCGTCAAATTATGAATGAATCTGGCTAAATTAAATTTCCTTTATAATAAATTTGGATGTATAAAGGTGTAACGAAATACCACATCTGTGTAGAGAACAAATTGCAAATGCTCTACGCATATTTCGCAATTAATTTGCGTTATATATTCTTAAAGCAAATTAATTTCTTAACAGAGTTTGATATTTAGTTCCATTTTTTTTAAAAGCGAAATATCCTACTTGAGTCAGTTTTCGCAAAACACTGCGCTATAGAGAAAAACAAATTTGTGTTATTTTAAAACTGATAGCAGTTGCATAAGAAGCTTCTGCGACAATCAAGATTGATTAAATGATAAAATAGTATCACTTCCAACTTCGATTTGGAGAATTTACTTGTAATTTTGATTTTAATTTAACTGACAATGTACAAAGTGGTATAGTAGTCTTCACACCACACGGCCGTAAATGTTAATTTTATAAGGGATGTGTAGTAACAACTTTTTCTTATAAATTTTTATGACAATAGCCAAAAAGTTTTAAAAAATTGCTTGAAATGTATTTAATTTTGAATTATAGATTTTTGAAATGAAATAAGATTATACTTCAATATCATAGGCATAAAGATGTGTGCTAGCCTTGTGAATTTAATAATTTATGTATTTAATTTTCTGGCGAGTGTTTGAATATGAATTTTTATAAATCAGAATATCTTTATTATAAGTACACATTTGGTTTATGTATATCGAAAATACTGGCTCAGATCGATATGAATCTTTCCTCATTATTGCGATCTAAAATAACGACGGAGTATGATTGTTGTTTTTTGTTAATTTTTTTTTTTTTTTTTTGTTAATTTTTTTTTCAAAATCAAAGAAATCGAAATTTATTTTTATATTTTTCTTAAATTATTTGCATAGTCTCTAAACAGATCAAAATATTGATGGTGAACGAGAAAGAAAGCGAAAAAAAGAGAAGAATATGTACTTTTAAACGCGTGCTAGTCTCAGGTGTAAACAGATTAGCTTTTTAATGCTTTGACCTGATTATTTTTTTTTAAATTGTAACTAATATTTGCCCTACGACTCAACGGTCAAATTACTCGCTTATGTATGAGTTGGAGAATTGTTTAATACCATTCTTTGCTCCAAATGAATTTTCTGTTCTTTAATTTTAATGTAATACGAAACTAATGTTTATAACTATGCACAATATTTATTGTTTCTTCGAGTAAACTCACATATCTAAAAATAATTTTAAAGAAAAGTGTGAAGAATTTTTCTAATATTTATTTACGTCAAACTTTATTTTTTTTTTTTTAAGTTTCAAATCTAGGTTTGCACCTCTTTCGAGTGTCTCCTGCATGTATTGCTTCACACTTTCCTTAAAGTTATTTCTAAACCTTTAATCATAAGCGAAATTGTACATTTGGCACCAAAATATTGTTTGCAATTGACTACATGCATTCAGAATGTAAAATATTACATCGCAGAGGTAAATGCATTCTTCATCATTTTCATGTACACACAAAAAAATAAATTAAAACAACATAATGAAATTTTTTTAAAAAAACTTGATTTTCAATTACTAACCTTCTCTAATAGTGGAGTCAAATAAAGCTTAAACCTCGAAACCCGGCCTTTGTCAAACGATTTTCTTTTAAAACCTTTTTGTTGGTTTAAGTTTGTTTCAATTTTTTGTCATTTACTTCCCATTTATTTTTATTAAAAACTTAATTTTCTTTGTTGAAAATCCAAATATTACATTTTTTATTGGAAATCCGAATAGTGTTTTCTTGAACATTTTAGATAGTTAAAAATCCATTTTGTATTTAAAAGAATCCCAATTTTGGGATACTTTGGGAATATGTAAAACTAATTAACATAAAAAGCACAACAGATTTTTCTTCTTTTTGCTCCTGATATTACAAAATTATCTGATTTTTGTAAAAAAAAAAAAAAAGTATTTATATATCCTATTTTTCCCCATAGGACTGTGAGGCGGGTATTACATAATTATTAACTAAATAAGGAGAAATAGTAGTTCTTCGCTATAAAAAACAAAACTTTATTGAGCAATGTCGAAGAGACCTCGCACTTTTGAGATACTTCACTTCACTGGCAAGATGTATACAATATTATTATTTAAATTACTACACAAAAACAACTATCACATTCCTGTACGCAGTAGCGCAAATTTACCTATAAAGAATAAAAAGAAATAGGGCAGAAAAGTCTTAAAGTATATATGTTGTCAAGAAATTGCAAAGAGCTAGTTTCTGACCCATCTTATAAATATGAACCATAGAAATTCTCTTAAAAATAGTTGCTTATAACAAATATGCCTTAAATCGGCTATTATAAAATTGTAGACGCATAAAAGATACGAGTAAAAAGGAGGCTTGACAATATTTTTCTAAAAACTTACTATTACAAAGGCATTTTTATAATCTAGAGAAGTAATGTAATATTTGAGACGTTCCATTTCAAAAGCAGTGCTCTCAGATCGATCTAGAAATTTACCCCCTCCACATCCACTATTTTATAGAAAAAAAGCAATTTGTCAAATATAATTTGGCAAACTATTGAAATTATTAATCTTTTTAAGTATTTTCTTGAATTATATAAGAAAATGTCCCTACATTATATTTAATAAATTACTTTTTTTTCGATAAAATAGTAGATGTGGAGGGGTAAATTTCTAGCTCGATCTGAAAGCACTGTTCAAAAGGGCCTATATCCATGTTTCCAAACTTTTCAGTTTTCACAAAAAACGTGGATATAGGCCCCTTTTATATGGAACGCCTCATTTGTATTATTGTGCTGCCAATGAATAAGGCAAGATCATCACATAATTAGCATCAGAAATCTTATTTAAAGATTTCTGAAACTCGTATCAACATTTCAAGTGCCTGCGAACCACAATGTAAATTAAATGTTTATTGAGTGTCTAATATGTACCTAATGTATAAAATATGGGTCTAGTTTTTTCTTGTAAGACTTGAAAATACTGTTTCATTTACATTTTCAACCTCTATAACATATTATTAACATTCTTTCTACTTCCGGAACCCTAGTTTTTGTAACAGAGAGAAGAAATTAATTCTTCATGGATCTTTTCACACTCTCTTATGAATAGTGTAGGCACTCGAAAGTTATTAATATATCTTTAATATTCAATAAAATATAAATTGAACATTAAAACGGTCAATATTAATTATTTACATATTTACAAATTTTCTCCTTACAAATTTGTACGGAGAGTCTTTACTGTTATCAAAATGAATTACTTAAGCCGTCAATTAAAATTGATCTTTCAATTATCTTCTACTTGAAAACCATTTAGTTTAGACTTAAATGATTTTGAAATATTTCATGAAAATTGAAAGATTTTTTTATTCGAATCTGCAAGATGGAAAAATATTTTAAAATAGATAAGATGAGTGATTAATGAGTCTAAAGAGTTATTAAATAATTGTATAGTGTGGGGATTACGCGATTTCTTTAAAAGATTTAGATGCAACGACTGGACGGAATATTGCTAACATCAAAGCAGATTTATGTTATGCAATAAAAAAATCGGCTTCAAGACAATATTTGATATTGCTTATACATTACTCATAAATTATTATATGAGACTGTCCATTTTTTTATCGGATCTTTTACTTCTCTTTTTTTTTTTTTTTCAAAAGAGATAAGAATATGATCTTTCAAGTTCGATGACTGATTATTCTCTTTATAAAAAAATACCAAGGATGGACTTGTGCTTCAAACCATTAATGAAATACATTATAAGTATTTTGGCAAGATACTATGTTAAGACAACATTCGGGGTTCATCATAAAAAATTACAAGAAACGTAATCAAACCTGAGTGGGTGAACCCAGTTGTATCTAAGAGTTATTAATCGACGCTTTTCTCCCAATACTTTATGGAACAGATGAGACATGATCCTCTATGTATGTAATTTAAATTGAAGAACATATTTTCGTATTTTAAATTGTATACATTAATTACATACAATTCTTGCCATCAAAAGAGGATTAAAAGATTGAAAAAAAGTCTAAAAACGACTTGTGCGAATATATGCTCTTCAATTTTTAGTAGAGTCTAATCACAAAGAATCCTTAAATTAATTATCTGAGCCTGTCGACGATGTCAGTGACGTTCTTCGTTCATTATCTTTGGGAAGCAGCTGAAGTTCGTGAAATTGAAGCGAATCTTGTCAGGATAAAATAGAAGTTCTTCATTTGCGATTTACTTAGTGAATCGCCTTGAGTCTTCTCAGAATTTTTTTGAAAGATTCTGTGTCGATGTTGAACGAGCTAGGAAAAAAGATGAAAATCAAGCCATCTCTTCCATGGATCTTCCGTGAAGATCCTCAATTGCAATGGAAGTTGTCTCCTCATTGTTAGGACTGAGAAGTATATTGTAATAAACGTCCATCTCCGCCTTAATGGTGGGTTCCTTCTCATTGAGGAACCTCAGCCTTTGCCTCTGCATTTCTGCTTCGCACCATTGCGAATTTGAAGTAGACTCTTTTGTATGATATAAAAGAATTTTTCCAATGCTGCCTAAGAGGAATATTGCTCCTCCGATGAACAAGGAGTATATCGCAACGTCTTGTGCGATTGGCAGAATGTTGAGATATAGTCTAAATTTGTTGTTCATGCTGTCCGGAAGTTCGTACATTCCCTGGAAAAAAAAAAATTATTTTAAGGCTAGTACATTTGATTACATTAAATTTTGAAAAACTTTCAGGAACAAATTTGCTTAATAAAACGAATTTCCAAATTCAATGAGTTAGGTCAATTTAATAATATATAATATATAATATAAAATAATATAAAAGTATAATCTTATATGAGTGGCTGAAAGTAAAAAGTGGATAAAAATATTTCGTTTGTAAAAGTGGGATAAAAATTTTTCAGATATCTTAAAACTTTCAGAAACCTCTTGAAATCCTTTAAAAATTCACAAAACCTTTAAAATCATGAATCTCTTGAAATCCAAGTTAAAATTCGCAAAAATCTCTCAAAATTCCTAAAAACCTCTTGGAATTTTTTAACATTTAAAATCTCTTAAAATCCTTAGAAATCCATTAAAATTATTAGAAATGTCATTAAATTCGATGAAATCCTTAAAATTCTATAAAACCTTCTAAAAATCAGAAAATCCCTTAAAATTATCAGAAATCTAATAAAATTTCACAAAATTCTTAAAAATTCCATAAAATATTTTTAAAATTATTAAAATCTCCTAAATTCAATCAAAATTCCCGGAAATTCTACGACAACATTTAAAATTCCTTAAAATCCCTTAAAATTCTCTGGAACCTTTTGAAATCTCTTAAAATTGGTGAAAACTTCTTGAAATTCTTTAAATTCTACGATAATATTTTAAGTCCCTTTATATCCTTTAAAATTCATTAAAATTATTAGAAATCTCAAAAAATTCCACAAAACCTTTTAAAAATCATAAAAATCTTTTGAATTCCCTTAAAATTCCTCGAAATATCCTGAGATTCCTTAAAATTCTACGAAATCTTTTAAAAACCCTAAAAATCTTTAGAATTTCGTAAAAATCACTTGATAATTGTCAAAATTCCTTAAAATTCATAGAAACGTCTTGAAATTCCTCCCTAAAAAAAGTGATGTAACAAAATGTCTCTAAAATCTTGCACACATTGTTGTTTCAAACTGGCTCTCTAAATTTGAATCAAGAAATTTCATTGGTTTTTGAATGACTTGAAGTTGTAACAAATAAAATAAATAATCTTGCGCGTAGCGCGTGTGTTGGTTTGCTAGTAATATAAAAGGCCTATTAATAATATAAAAGTATGTACTTACAATTTCGAACCAGAGCAAGGGAAGAATGATGTCCGAAAATCCATCCACATGTGAAATTGCGCTAATGTCTTGAAGAGCCATATTGATTTGGAATCGAAATGCTATATCAACTGGTGATCCCGACCTCGGTTGAATGTAAAAGTAAGATTCGTGCTTTTCAGGATCTGGACTCATTCCCTCCATTGTATCCAGAACCGCAGGATCAGCTTGATAGAAGTGTGGATAAGAAAGTGCTATTGGAAATCCTAAAAAAAAAAAAAATTTATAAAATGAGTTCTAATAAAAGAATTAAGAAACATAAATATTATCTCTAAATCTACCATTTAAAACAAATCTCGTATTTCGTAAGATAAGCGTTATGTATACGAGTAATTGTTGAACGATTAACGTCTTTACAGCATTTACGATCGTATCAGAACACAACATATTACAATGTATATACATCCGAACATGAGAAATAGTTTCTCGAGACCGGTTCTTTACATTTCATTCCTCTGATAGCAATTACGGAAATGGAATCTTCCCAAGGAGAATATCCACAGTTAATGGATAATTTTTAAATAAATTCTTCCATAAAAGAATGCGATCCGTAATATTTTTTCTTTCCCGAAAGGTCATAAAAGATTAAAACAACCATTTATGTTTGACGTATTGTACTTGGAGTTTTTTTTAGATCGCTATCGCTATAGCAGATACAAAATGAACAAGATTTTGTGCCGATAGTGACAAGGAAGAATAGCCTTATTTGCACACAAGTTTGTGTTTGAAGGATTGAAACAGTAATTGTGAAACTAGTTCATCCAACGATTCATCGATCTATTCAGAATTAATTCTTTCTCGATTATTCTCTAGACTTCAATGGCAAAGAACATATCGAATGACGCATATAACCAAGTAATATTTTTTTTTACCATAATAGCAATCAGTGACATCAACGAAACCTTCTGGTAGACATCGTCCTTTACGACAAAAGCATTTATTCTCTGGATTATGGACACCATTGTCCAGCTCATTATCCATGAATTTGTAGTGATAAGTTTGCAAACCTCGAATTTCCTTTTCTCCTATTCGAACCTGTATAAACATACATTTTTGTTTTAGAAATGATTTACAAATTTGATTTACAATTTACATTTTTCATTTATAACCAGTTGAAAATTCCCGTACAGTGTACGGGAATTATTATTTTAATTATTATTACTCACCATTTTGGCACTGCGACAAAGGCTTTTCCTGAAGAATAAAAGAGTGTCGTTTGGTTCGATGTAGCTGGGAAATTTAGCCCCGTCACTAGCTCCATTAACATTAGCACAGCTTCCGGTCCATTGCGGTAAATTTACATCACCATTGTATTTTTCAATCAATCCCGTTAATTTCACGTCAGTTTCTCCCGTATAGACGGTTTCAAAATCACCGTGGAAGTCGTACATCTATTGAATTGATCGACAATTAATTTTTAATCTAATTCAATTTATAATTTATTAGTAATATTATACACGCGCTATAGCACGCGGGAAACATTGCGTGGATAATATTCCAATATTAAAATAATATTCAAATACAAAAAAGCTACAATAATACATGATTTCAATTTGAAATTCAACCATTTTTGACCCTTCAAATAAATATTTTTTCAATTTCAAGGAATATACATTAGATTGCATCAAATTTTCAAAATTTTTCAGGAATTTTAAGAGCTTGACAAGATTTTATGGGTTTTTAAATAGTAATTTTAAGGAACAAGTGATTTTACGAAATTTATTTAAATTCTAAAGAATATTAAGAGATTTTAAAAGACTTGACGAGATTTCATTGGATTTTAAAGGACTTAACGATATTTTGTAGTGTTTTAAGTAATTTGAAGAAATTTAATGGTGTTTTAAAGGATTTAATAATATTTTATCAGATTTTCAGTAATTATAGAAAGAAGGGATTTTATATGAAAGTTATTGGGGTTTTCTATAATTCTAAGGAATTTCAGGGAGATTGGCGAGATTTCACTGGATTTATGAAATTATAGTGTACTCTGTTTTTTAAATTGAAATTTATATTATTATAGCGCCAAAACAATATCGAAGGAGTAAAATATTATAACCTTTGTATATTTTTTTGAGTGAAAAAATACTTTTCAGTCAGACCAAGTTAATTTACTATCAAAATTAATAATTATTATACTATTTAAATTTGCATAGTTATAATTAATCAGGTGCATACATTTTAAATTATTATTGAAAAAAAAAAAAAAACGAAAAAATGTAAGCATCACTGCGAACTAATTTCATGACGCAAACGAACTAACGGTTTTAATAGATAATATATGTAATAATTAAAAATTTTTATTTAAAACGTTTTTTGAAATGTTCGCATTGCTAATGTTTGAATGCGAGATTATTGAATTATTAAATTAAAAAAATGTAATTCAAAGTAACTATTAAAGCTTTCGAATTGGAATTGAAATTATTTAATCTTATGCCCTGCTTACTTAAAATTGTCCGGGTTTGCTTGAAATCTTTCAGGAAATAAAATTTTACATTGAAAAATGGAATTCAAAATTCTGATTGCATTGAAATTAAAACTGCTTCAGACAATTTAAAAAAGTGCATTTATTTGTGCTCGCAGTCAATGTAGAAAAAATAAAGAGAAAAGTCGAAGACTAAGAGTAAATTCCGTTTAAATTGATCAACTTACCCTATCGATGAGACCAAGTCTGTCGAATTTAATCCAAGATGGCATAACATTGTTGCCAAGAGTAACTAAAGCAGATTCGTAACCAAACATGAATTCTTTAGCAGTCATTTGAACGAGTGGTTGCGTATCAGTTTGTGCTATCAGCAAATTCAAACCAAGCCTTGTGATGTAAGAAGCTTCTCTGACTACGTTGGCGATACTCTGCAATTTAAGAAAAAAGTTGTCGTTGAATGAATTAAAAAATAATCCAAAAAAATAATGTTTCATTATGCATCATGTTTAGCTTTTTGCAAAAGACACTAATTTTGTTCAATTAGTGAACATTGTACACGGAAAAAATAACTGTTTCAAAAAATGGAAAAAGTTTGCGGAATTTTAACAAAGAATATGTCACTTTTGG